>JARHVA010002584.1:0-130000 GCA_037957365.1 Torreya grandis | reverse complement strand
AGAAAAGAGAAGTCTAATGTATTTTTACCTTGTCGATTGGGTCCTCTCTTCCTACTCCAAGTCAAAAACATCTACTAAAAAAACTTTCATAAACTAAACACATAACTAAAAACATCCATGCCACCTCTAACAGTCAAAGTTCTACTTTGTTATGCTTTGAAAATTACTGACACAAGTTACCACATACCTAGAGTTTGATCAAAAGATGATATAAATTGAAAATAAATTAATATAATTTTATATTTAATATATATGATGTCTTTTTCCACCATGGATAACATGTGAAAACTATCTCATAGGACATATTTAAACTTATTCATATGCAAGTTGTCCTTTCTAAGATTATTAAAAATATTAATTTAAACAAGATCCCTTTTGACATTTTAAGAACCCAATAAAATTAGTAAGGTATTTAGACTCACACTCCTCACACTCTTTTCTTCAATTTAAACACAAACAAATCTATTATTTTATTTAATAGTCATTAATTGTCATAGAAAAGGTCCTAACAATTTGAATTTTATTTTTTCATATTTAATTTTTTTTATGTTCTTATTGAAATGTAATTTTCTTACAATCCTATTAATCTATTATAGTTTTTTATATTAGTAACCTACAAACAAGGGTGCAGATACTTATTACAAAAATATCTAAGGGCATCAAAATAGGCCAAAGGCCATGAATAATAAAATAATAACAGACAAATAATAAACTAACATGGAAGCATTAAAAGACCCATTACTAAAAGAAATAATAAAAACTAACACTATTTGAGCAACACATTCCAATGCTCCATGAGGAAACCCAAGAGTTTTTCCTTACTAGAAAACTTGCCATCCTTATCCATCTTCTCACCCTAAACATCCTATAGAATATATAGCACAGTAGCATCCCAATGAATAACTTTAGAAGACATGGTAGCAATCATCTTTATTTTATTTTTCAGATAGAACAACCCACTCTTTACTTCATCCAGGTCCTTCTTGAGTTGAATATAATTGTCACAATTCTTAGCACTAGCAACTTATTTTCCACAGGTTTCCAAAAATTTGGCATTTTTCTTTTTAGAGTCACAAAAAGAGTTATTTAACTCCTCAACCAAGCTAGAACCTTCCGATTCCACTAGTTGTTTAGGAGTCAATTTAACCTCTATGATTTCCACCTCATCCTTTGGTTCAGAGGCTAAAGAATTGTCTATGATCTTTAGCACTGGGGTTTTGTTGCTAGCCAATCTATAAGACCTCCAAATACTCGTCCTCTTCACATTAATCCGTAGACCTCTTTACCCTTATGTTTCTCAATAAGATCATCCTCTTGCTCCTAAAATTTGGTGTGCCCCTTATCCACAACTGGATTTGTTGACTTCTCAACACCAAAGGAATTCTTGGCTTTCCTCTTTCTCAACTTCCCAAACATAGAGTGATCACCATCATTTACTTTCCTCTCTTTATCACCTAAATGGGAATTTCTATTATTCAAATCACACAAACCCTTATCTACCACCTTTTGTGACTAGTCAGGGGACCTAGTCACACCACCTGAAGGGACTAAAATGGAGGGGTCCTACAGAGAACGGTTATTTTTTTTGGGAATCAGAAAGGGTTTTAGAGCCTTTCTTCTTATGTGAGTGGGGAATAGGACTATCAAAAACTCAAGTTTTAAGGATATGGGAAGCCCCAAAAGGGCTCAAAGAATATTTCATAGAAAGGCTAAAGGCCTTGATTTTACTAGGGCTACCAAACTTAATGCTCAAGGGGATATTATCATCTTAATCATTGTCATTAGTTTCTTCAACTAGGTAGGCTTTAATGGGTTTATGAGGATAGAGGGATTGGTGGAAATACTAAAGATGAAAAATAAGACTTGATAGAATGGGATAGAAATAATATTAGTGTTACTCTCATACAAATTCTTAGCAATCTTCATAAAAGACTCTAGAGATGATTAGAGATAGAATGGGAAATTAATAATCACCTTATGACAAAAATGATTTAGTAAATCAAAATGATAGTGGTAATAGAATTTGAACCTACCCTTAAAGGTGATGTATTTCATGATAAGATAGCATACTTTGTCTCAAGGGTTGATGAGGCTCTCCCTATCGAAGCCACCCTGTAGTTGAATCAACAACTCACCCTATTTAAAGAATCTATTCATGCCTTTAAGGTCCTAAACTTTAGTTTATTTATTTAGATTTTTACCTTCACATATCAAACTTTTGGCCTTAGCTATAGTTATTTCACTCACTTCAAATTAAATTCCACCAACCCAAACCTTATGATCCTCATCCCAAGACATAAAAAACTAGATTGAAATATTTTCATCAAAGCCATTAAGGTATTCCAGGAGTGAAGTAATGCCACTTTCATAACAAATACTCCATAGCATGGTGTCAGCCTTAAATTCTACACAAGACAAGGATCTGGTTCAGACTTTGTCTCCACCTATAGTTAAATTATTCATAATTTTGAGGAAATGATTGCATAGAGAAAACCCCAACACCCAAAGATAATGCAGCTTTATGTTGAATTGTATAGAAATGTTGATCTGGTTATCATCACTAAACCATATTTTAAGGCCACTTGAACACCTAAGCTCTTCCATCAAATCAATCTCTCTGATCAAATAATAATTATAGGCTTAATGAAGCTCGTGCAGACTGTCAATTTTGAAATACACCACCAAGATTTGAAATGGGCTCATGGGGTAGCTAAGCCCTACCACATGATTTTATTATTGATGTGGTAATTCATATCTTTTAAGGGATGATCATATGTCATCTATCCATAATTATGATAACCTCTTTTAGAACCTTCTAATGGAAAATGTTAATCATGAATCCACTCATTATAATATATGAAAATATATTCGAAACAAACTCACTTTAAAAGGAACATTAGCCTGAATAATCTTGGGCCTCCATTTAATGATGATCTCTAACATTTATAGGTAGATTATTAATATTCCTCCATCACCTTAAAGGGAAGAGGTTGATTCCCATATTATCCATTACATCCACCACTTGGTTTCCCTCCTTGGAGATATGCTTGACCTCAAATCCCTCAAAGCCAAAAATGAGGTTCTTTATGTCCTAAATGATCTCAACAATCTACCATCCCACCCTGGTTTTCTACTTAACAACATCAATGACAAAATTGGAATCCCCTTCAATTAGGAGGTTTTAATACCTATAGCAAGATCCACCTTAAGACCACATAGGTGGGACATAGCCTCAACAACATTATTGGAATTATCCCCCAGACCTATAGCATAGGTAGTTACAAGCTACCCCTTATTAGACCTTAGGACTCCACCCCCGCTAGCCTAACCTAGGTTAACTTTGATAACCCCATCAAAATTGAGCTTTATCCAACCATCAGTAGGGGGAGCCCACTTGATAGTGATGTCAGTAATCTTCTTATAGTTATCAATTCTAAAAATATGAGCTAGAACACTCCACTGATTGATGATACTAGCTTTAATATTATTGGGAGGAAAGTCAAAAAATTTCAAATTACTATTAGATATATTTTCCTACAAAAGTTTAGAAAACATATAGAAGACCCCCTTAGAAGATTTTGCTTTAACTCTAAATATCTTGTTGTTTATTTCCTTCCAGAGTCCCCAAGATAGGATAGGGGGGATTTGAGCCCATATCTATTTACATATAAGATTTAAAAAGGGGGGAAACCATCACCTCATGATAGTAGAGGGATCAAGATTCATCCTCCAAGAGACTCCAAGATTTTTCATAGCAGAGCTCCAAACCTCTTAGGATAACTCACAATGTAACAAAAGATGAGAAACTGATTCTTCCTCCTTCATACAGAGTGCATAATGGTTAGGGATTTAGAAGCCTCTATTTTGAATATTATCCATGTTAAGTATCTTAATATGTATAGCAAGCCACTAAGAATGATTGATTTTAGGAATAAGGTTGTGATTTCATACACTTCTCCAAAAGTTAGAGTCTCCATTAGACTCTAGGAGTAGATTGTAAGTAAATCTAATTGTAAATGCTCCTATTTTGACCTTTGCCGATAGAAATTTGTCCTTTCAAGGGAATATAAGAATCATGCATTCTCAAAGAGAGAGATTCAACTCCTTAGTAGTTAGAAGAAGTTCATTTCAATCATGACAACAGTATGATAGTTGTTACTAGCTACCATTTATAGGAAGAAAATAATCAATAGTGAACCTCCTAAAGTAAGGAATGGACTTATCAGTAAGTCTTTAGAGGTTTTGGGTCTTATAAAGAGTGGTGTCCTTTATCTAGGTATATTCCCAAAATTTGATGGATCTACCATTCCCCAGCTTCCACTTAATACCCAACATTAGTAAGGTTCTATTTTTTAACACATTATTCCAAATCACTAAACCTATAGGAATATGAATGGTGTGAAGGAAATCATTAAGGTTAGTATTATTAGATAGGTACTTGGCCCTCATAAATTTACCCCATTCCTTTTTGATACTCAAAAAGTTCCACCCAATCTTAGCCAGGAGGGCTTTGTTGATCAAGTGAATTTTCCTAATCCCAAGACCTCCTTGTAGTTTACATCTATAGACTTTATCTGAATTGACCAGAGCAATCCTATTTTTCTCTTTCACCCCAGTCTATAGTAAATTCCTTTGAATTATTATAAATTTCTCCACAATATATTCAGATATTTTAAAGAGGGAAATTAAATAAATAAGAATTCCTTGCAGGGAAGTCTTTAGAAGTTGGTATTTTTTGGCTTGACTCAACAACTTTCCTTTTCACCTAGCTAACTTCCTTTGAATTATATAATTCCAATATATGGGAGGAACCTCTTTAAAAGCTATGGGAAATAAAAGGTAAGTACCTAGGAGCTCATCACTTGAACAACTAATAATCTTCATGATTTTTTGTTAAAGGTCCATAATAGTGTTGAAAAAGTAGACCAAGCTTTTGTCATAGTTGATACATTGGCTAGATGCATCCACATAGTCTTAGAAAACTTTCTTCTATTTCATAGCTTCCACCACTGAGGCATCCCTAAAGAGGATAGTGTCATCCAAAAACTATTGAATGGCAATAGAGTTAGATATTGAAGTAGGTTTAATACCTTTGATCTCCTGGAAGCTCAACATCTTCATTAAACTCTTGCTAAGAAACTCTACCATGAGAATGAATAGGTAAGGGGATAAGGGTTCACCTTGCCTTAGACCCCTTCTAGAACTGAAAAATCCCTTAGGGAACCCATTGACTAGGATAAAGTACTTGACAGTGGTGACATAGGTTTTGATGAGATGCATTATTTTGTCTTGGAACTCCATTTTCTAAAGGACTTTGAAAAAAACTCCCAAGCCACTTTGTCATAAGCCTTAGATATTGATACTTTGAAGACCATCCCAGGCAAATTATTTCTCTCCATAGAATGAATGAATTCATGAGTGGATATGGTAGCATCCAAAATTTGTCTACCAGGGACAAACCCCTTATAACTATTACTAATCATATAGTCTAGGATCGGTTGTAGTCTACATACCAAGATTTCAGAGAATATCTTATAGATAGTATTACGAACGCTGATGGGCCTAAAGTCCCCCATATAAATAGGGTCAAGTTTATTTTAGATAAGCACTCAGAAGGTGTGATTAAGCTATTTTAATAATTTTTTGGTCTTAAAAAATTATGTTGCTATCTCAATAACATCCTACCTCATTATCTCCCAATACTCTTATAAAAAGGTCAGAGGAAAACCATCTGGGCCTATGGCCTTAGAAATACCAATAGAAAATAGGCTAGCATGCACTTCCTCTTTAATCATAAGTTTTGTAAGAAAGTTATTATCTTCAACATTAATTTGGGTAGGAATAATGTAAATTAATTCTTACTTCTATATGCTATCCTAAATAGTAAAGAATTTTTTAAAATAGGTGGCAAGCACCTACCCTACTTACACATCTGACTAAAGCAAATATCCAATCTCATACATTAACTTAATAATTATGTTTCTCTTCTTATGAATCATTATATATTGATGGAAGAAGGCAATATTTATATCTCCCTCCCAAAGCCATTGTACTCTAGATTTTTACTTCTAGAAGATTTCCTCCTTTTTTAATATTTCACTCCATTCCTTCCTCAAGGAATCCTCTTACAAAAACATATCATCACTAACATCTCCTTTAGCCATCAACAATTGAATGTCAACAAGGTTGGCTTAAATCCTCATTTTGTTCTCAAATATGTTACCAAAGGTATACCTATTCCAACCTTTTACTTTGTTTTTCACAATATTTAGCTTTTATGCCAAACTATACATGGGGGTTCCTTGGATAATTATATTCCACCATCTAGCTAGTTTCTCTCTAAAGTCTAGATGCTTAGTCCACATTAACTCAAACTTGAATGGGAAAGGGCCCTTAATCTCTTTTTCCTTCCAAGATAAAAGGAAGGGGTTATTATTAGAGGTCATCCTAGATAGGGCTTTAAGGAGGTAGCATTGGTGTAATCCTAATTGGAGGTGACCAACACCCTATCCAATCCAACTTGTATTAAATTCTCACATTTCTTTCAATTAGACCAAGTAAAATGCTGCCCTTAAATATATAGATCTATAAGACCCACATTATTGAGAAACTTAGCTAGGTCAACTATGCTATCAGTGTAATTTAAAATACCACCAATCTTTTTTGAAAGATAGAGTGGGGAGTTGAAGTCACTAGCAATCATCCAACAATCCTCTTTGTTAGTCCCAATCAGATTGGAAAGGAGATCTCATAGCTCCTTTCTTGTATTTATTGATTAGGGGCATACATATTGACTAAATTCTAATATTTATTATTGGAAACCATCCTAGCACTCAGACTATTCTTACATCTAGAAATGAGACTCCCTTTCAAAATGTCACTATTCTACTTAGTGAAAATACCTCCTGAAGCTCCCAAAGCATCACTTATACAATACTCAACATTAGGCCATATTTCTTTAGCAATAAGCTAAAATCATTCAACCTTCATCTTAACTTCTTATAGTAAAAGGATATCAATTTTATTATCATAAATGCAGTTCTTGATAATGAACTACTTTTGAGGGATATTAAGTGCTATAATATTCCATGAAAGGATCCTTATTTAGCTTGGAATTTATTGGAGCCAATCTCCAAAGTCCTCTATCTGCCCATAATAATATCCTTGTTAATAGCCTTTTATCTAGTTTCTCTTTGGGTGGGTCTTCCTACTTTGGAATCCACACCCACATCATCAATTTTCCTTCCTTGACATCTATCTTTCTTTTTAGTAGTGATCCAACCCTTTGAATCTAGATTATTAGTCTTACTAGTTTTCACCCTAGGGGTTAGATTAGGAGATTTTTTCCCTGGTGAAGTGAAAACTAGTAGTTTGTTGGTAGTTCCTTCCCCTTTGACTAGGTTACCAATCCTTTTAAAGATATACTCACTATAATTTTCCATATTAGATAACTCATAAATCCTTGATTTGAGATCAAAATTAACCTTGGCCACTTGATGTATTTCCACTTCCTTTAATATTTTTAAAGAGGGGGACATCACACTAAGATGATTGATCAATTGTTCTTTCTAACTAGACTCAATGATAGGAGTCTTAAGAGCCTCACCCCGAGAGGTGGAGATTTCTACATCTTTCACCATATCACTAGACAAGCCTCAGTCTTATTCCCTTACCTTATCTTAATTATTGTCCTTTTGGGTTATGATAATGATATTTAGGATGTCCTCCCTAAAAGGATAATCCTCCTCATCTCCATTAGTTTGGCTTTTCAAACTAGTGGAGATATTTTTCTTTGATCTACATTGAATTATGAGGTGCCCTTTTCTATTATAGTTCTAATAACATATTGTGGCATTCTCATACTAAATAGGATGAGTCCATTTACAAAATTTAAATTCAAGCATATTGGAGTTAGGTAGAGATATATTAATATCTACACTAACACAAAAGTGTAAAAATACTAACCTAGACTTATTATTGGTAACATTATCCAAGCAATGAAGTGACAAAATTAATTCACTATCTAGATGAACACTTCTTCATCCCAATATTCCAAGGGGAGACTTGAAATCCTTATCCAAACTGGGGACATTTTGTTCAGATCAATAATAACATCAAACCCTAATCTCCATTTACTAAGAGAGAGGTTGAGTTTACCATACATCCATGGTCCCCTAAAAATAATATCGATGAGATCTTATCTAGCTATAAAATTGAAGAGGAACATCCCCTCAACCATGACACTCACAAAAAATCTACCTTTCACCTTCCATTTAGTAGTGACCCATCTCCTCACCAAATCAATATTTGGTCTGAAGTTGAAAATTTTACCAACCAGAGTATGTTTCATCAAAGAAACTATTATTTCCACTATAATATCATGGATTTTTAGAGCTAAACCTCCATCTATCTCTAGTATTAGTGAGACAACTCTTGAGTTCCCACAGTTCTTTTCCCCTAGGATGACATTCTTTTATGAGTTAGGAATTGACACATCACCCTAGGTTTTGGGTTCAGAATGAAAACTTGAGATATTCCTAGGGTTAACCTATATTGATGTGGAAAGGGAAAGGGGTCAGGGGGTCCCCTTGGGTCGCTTGTATCCATGGCTAAATTCAAAAATCACTCAATCAAGAAAATATGCAAAACATGTAGAGTAGGGAAAAGTCAAAATTATTAGTAATTGTATACATACAAATATTAACTTATTATAGTTATTATTGAGAATTAATAATATATTCATATATATTTAATAATGTCAACTAAAAGTAACACCTAATATAATTAAAAGGGCTAACCAAAAATTAAAACAATTTAACATAAATAGAATATACTTACCTCCTTTTTAACTTAGATCACCCTATCCAACAAGTAGGATACTTTTATCCATTTGAAAGGGTTGAGGTTTCAAACTACCATTTAACATCCTTTGTCATAAGCTATGAAAATGATGCTAATAAATTATAATGATAAATTTATGACCAAAAAAAATTATCAACCCTATACTTGTGATGCTACATAAGAATGAGTAATTAAAGTTAGGAGACAAAATATGCTACTAAATGTATACTCATTCTTATCTCTATTACCTATTCAACACACATCTACTCTCCTCTCTCCAATGATGCTATCTATTAAATCCAATGACAATTTTACTACATAAACCTTATTGTAACACTGAAAGGGTTAACTAGTTTAACATAATTAAATCACATGATATAATAATTTAGAATTGTGTCAAATCCATGTAACATCACACAATTTCTCATTTACATAAATAAAAACAAAATAACCTCATCTAATTAATCATTAAGCAATCTATAAATGATGCATAAAAGTTGATCTAACCATTAGTAATCATAATAATTATAAATAAACAAAATGTTCCATATAATCAAATCTATGTTATATTCAATCTAATTATTACATGTATTTTAGGTTCTTATAATAATACTCTATTGAAATAAAAATTTAAGTGTGTCAATAGAATATTTAGAACTAAGCAATGTAATTTAACATATATAATAGATTCATTTAATCACGTGAAATAAATATAGCAGTGATTGTAAAACTATGTGGCTAAGGGTTATAGCAGAGCATATCTTATTTATTGTTATGTTATGGATTATCACTATTTCTTAGCTTCCTTCCAGTCCTACAACTCAGCTATGTGTTCCATTCATTCAAGATTTTGAGTGTTTTTACCATCAAACTCTAAACAATGTTGTCAACATTAATGTCATCCTCTAAACATTTCTATTATACCCCCAAAATATACTCTTTTCTATAAATTCCACCTATGCCTATTAGGTCTTATTATTGCCTTGATTATTATCTATCTTGATCTCATCCATATGTTTTCAATATTAGTGTGTATGTCAAAACCCTATATCCTTTGATTAGGGCATGTGATCTTGTGAAATAAGGGTTAGTGGGGTCAAGTGAAGTCAATTTGAACTCAAAGACCCCTATTTCAGTAAATGCTACCTACATAACCAATATTCCAAAGAGACCTTAAACATATGTAGTTCTCCCCTATGTGTGGGTTTGTGTGTAAAAAATGGTGTAGTATGTTATATGTGAGTGCATGTAGTGATTAATATTACAACTTAAAAAATATTGATCATGAGCTATTAATTGAATGATTTAGACATGTATAAATATTTATCATATGATTGATATGGAAATAAGGAATAATATGAAAGTATTTAATGTTTGAGAGGTGTTTTTGCTTGATAAGTGTTAGATGTGTGATTAAAGAATACTTGATGTTAATGAATGGTATTTTACTTATGTTTATACCACTTATTTTGAAATGAGTCTCATGGAGGGTTAATTAAGACACTTTTGATGACCCTTAGATATCGAGAGATTTGAAAATTTGAGGATTTATGAGGTGCAAACACTATCATTAGAACTAGGACACTAGATTCAATACTAGTGTCCAGGTTGAAATGGTAATGTCTTGGAGAATAGAGAATTACTAAATCTTTGTAACTAATAATGAAGGATATATATCATGTTTTAAGCATATTATGGGCTAAAAGTGATATAAATAATTAGAATAATAGGTTTGGGCCATAATATAATAATTTAGGCATAGTGAGATGGTGAATGTGAGATTTTTAGCTACCAAGAGATCATGAACATAAGGGTTGAGCATTGAGTGATATTTTTATAGTGTCCAAGACTAGTTTATCATATAAAAGTTAGATTTAACATCTAAAACATTAGAAAAATAAATATTCTGAAATAAAAACCATAAAATTTAACATCTTCCTCTCGTGGAAAAGTCAACAACTTGATCACTATTAAAATTAAGCTAAACAAATAAATGTGGAAAGGTTTTAAAGACTAGGAAAGTGTAGAAAAATAATGGGCTAAAAAGTGGACAAATTTTTATAAATAACCATTGTCGGATGGAAAAAATTTCAGAGAAACAAATACTTGATTTTGGTTAATAGTGACAGGACAAAGTTCATCTCATATTAGCAAACAAATCTACCTTTATTGAAAACAAAAGGTATGCAAGAAATAAATATTTTTATAACAAAGATATTTTCTATAGGGGTTGTAATTTTAACCATAAAGTATGAAAAGGTAGTAGAATGGAAATGTAAGGAAAGGATGGTGAAGGGAAGAAATATATGAAAAGGAAATATAGAGAAAAAATAAATCTAGGTAGCCAAACACTGAAACTCACTAGAATAATCCAAAATTAGATATTTTAACATAGGAAACCTTTATCATCAAAATGAAAATGAAAAAAATATTATGAACATAAGAACAAAATACATACATCAAGGAGATTTAATAGCACTAGAAAAGGAGATAAACAACCACCTTGTATTTACCAATAAAAATAGATATAAATTCAATTTTTAATCCCATCAATGTTTTACAATAATGGAAATTTCTAATGTAGGTTTGAAATAAATTCTATAATAAAATTTCCACATTTATCAACTATCTAACAACAAAATTTAACAATATGAAGAAGAAGAATCAAATATAATAACATACACATATATTATCTATTCATAAATATTTTTGTCACAAAGTCATCCAAAGCTCTCTTTGTATTTGATTCTTCCATGAGTTGAAAATATAATCTTTCTTTTATTCTTGCCAAAAAATCCATCTCTTTCAAAATCCCCTTCAAATGACTTAAACATTCATACTTATAATTTACAATGGGTGGCTATACTACATCACTTTTTTAAAGTTTAGAATACCTATATAATTATTTTTACCAAAAAACGTAACTTAAAAGTTACAAAAGTGCATTGGTAGTTTTTTATGACTTGGAAAAGTGGCTTGACAGTTTTTATTAACTTGTAACTTGTAGAAAGAACCTAGAAAATTTTCATGATTTAAAATATGAAAAAATGCTATTATAAAAATACACAACTTGAGATTACAAAAATAACTTTGATAGTTTACAAGTATTAGAGATAGTGAATTTTCATTAAATTATATTCATCTTCATCATCAAACACGATCTGGACCTCTTTTTCTCGTTCTTTATCATGTTACATATTGTTTTTATATTCATAAAAATTATTCATAGTTCCCTTGACTTTGTCTTCATTAGGGCCTTCAGAATTCATGAAATCAATTTCCACGTGACAATGAAGATCAATCATTTTATATGAAACTCATTAAAGCTTCTTCAGATATTTATCAAAATTGTCAAGAGAGACTTGATATTTGATGGATCTCTAGATCAATTCATAATTGAATGCTGATTTAGGAGTCATATCATTTTCAACCATTTGCTTAAATTATTATAGAATTATTTCCCCTAGAATAACTATCATGTTATCATCTACAAATGAAGAAATAAGTTTCTCAATTATTCCTTGTATGTCTCTTATTGCATTAAATTTGATGGATTATGATTCCCTGAATTTCTTCACACATTATTCAATAATGTGGATTCAGAACTTGGCAACACCTAGGGATTCAATGAGATCTATAATATATCATAGTTTTATAATTCCTTTTATGAGAATAACATATGGATCAGAGTTAGAAAAAGCTTCAAGTTTTGATATCATCTATTTTAATTTGTTGGATGTAATTTCATATTTGTCTTTAGTGTTTTTTTAAATATCATATTCAAAATAAATCTCAACATAAATAGTCATGGTTTCACTTATTATTTTAGTTACTTACTGAACTAATTTATTAGAATATTTTTTAGTTGTTCTCCCCACATACCCAATTTATTCATCTATATTTAATGTCTCATAATATACAATATGATAAATAATAGAAGAACAAGGATTTTTAAATAGGCCTCACCAATTTCTAAAGAATTGATGTGAGTTCTTTAACTTTTTCCTCTAGTTTTTCTTTATTGAATTTGTCTTTATCCATATTTTAGAAACAAGTGTCAATCATAAACTACACATTTTACTTAACTCCTTTGGTAGACTTACAAAGATTCACTTTGAATGTTTGATACTTTGTGGCACTGACATTATATTTTTATTTTTTAGTAGGAGGAACTACTACCTCAAGGTTTATTTCTCCCTTTTCATCTATAATTATTCTATACACTATTTTAGGTTTATTTACTACATGAGGATCAAGAATGGTTACAACACTAAAAATATTTTTTTATGATTGCACTAAATTATTTCTCTTTTTCACCACCTAATTCAACTAGTCAAGAATTTTTGTGCTAGTTGATTGTTGTAAAAATGCAAGCTCTAGTTGATTTTGAGTATCTAGAGGAGGGGGTAGAGTTATCAAAGCTTGATGATCTATGGGTAGAACTTTACCTTGATATTTATTAGGTGATTTGATTGTAGCTTTGGGATTTGAAATAAGGATAAACTTGACCTCTTAGGAAAGAAGTAGAGGTAATGGATGTTCATTTGGGGAAGAGTGATGCAAGAGGAAATAGGGAAGTGTATGTAGCCAAGAATTTTTGTGTAGTATTTAACACTAAACTTTGAGGATGAATAATGTTCATAAGAGGAGTATTAGGTGAAATGTAAATAACAAGAGTACTTGAGAAACCTTCCCCTAGCCTTTAGAGTTTCGGCTTGAATGTTTTATGAACTCGAGTAGTCTCTAAGAGTATTTAAACTCTTTCTTCAATAATTTATACTACGTCTTCACCTGCTTCTTATGTAGAAGATGGGATTGCCTCTGATTACTATTGATGAAAGTTTCCCACCTTAATTTATTTTATTTTTAGGGGAAACCTAATTTATCTATATTGATTCCTTTATTATTCAACTAGATAAGTGTTCTGTCTAACACTATTTGATTCCTAATTTCTATAAATGTGGATGATGCTTTATTTATATTGACCCTTGGAAGAAGATTTGATTCAATATCTACTTCTTCATAGATGAGATCTAAAACATATTCATATTCAAAATTATTTTATATTTTATTTTTATTAAATTCAATAATTTATTTAAAAATGAAGTGGGAATAATTATGAAATCTAACTCCAGTCTAATCATCACAATCCATTCAAAAGTCTTAAAAATAGGGTAAATATCAGTATGTGGAATTGAGAAATTTCTAAATTAGATCTTTGGCATCAAAATAAGTTCTATTTTTGAAAGATTGGATGGTGACTCTAGTCATTTCAACATCAATAACTTTTTCCTTAGACAATGAAGCACATCTATATCTTCTTATGGTAATTGGAAATTGTATTCTACTTTTGTGTTTTCTAGATAAAAACTTGTGTGTCTCAACTAATTACCTTACCAATTCCATTAAATCACATATTTCATACACATACCTTAGGATCATATATGGAGTTGTCTCACACCTGAAAATTTTGAGGTGAAGGTTGGGAATTAGATAAACAAGGTTCCCCATTTAAAAATTTTAGTTGATGTTTCAATTGTTATTATGAGGTTATAAGGATTAGGCTCAAACATTTGAATGACATATTGTAATAATACATCATTGACACTATAAATATGATATGATATATCCTTTAGAGTGAGTTGTGGCTAGAATATGAAGATTTAGAGAATGTCATATCACCCACTGTGTTCAAACTAGTGTAGATTATTCTATAAGCAACAACATATAAATGATATGACATCATATATAACTTTGATGAGGTGGTCACTTATAATATTTTTTAATTATTAAATAATTAATTAATTGACCCCAATTAATATATCATTGATTAATATTAATGATCGATATGTACATGTATATCCAAGTTTAGAAATATTTGGTAGTAGGGTTACTAAAAAAATTGTTTATAAATTTGATTTTGTCATTGACTTCATTGATGAATTCAAATTTGGACATAATTTTTTAGTAATCATTTTTCTAAAAGTTTAGGATTTAGAAGTAATTATTTTTTAACCCACTTAGAATAATAACTAGTGTTATCTTCCTAGATTTTTTTAGCATAATCTAGGGTGAGATCAACAAATGATTCATGATCAAAAAACTTGAGAAAATTATCAATGGGTTATGGTTGTAAATAAAGCACACATTCCCCTTTTGAGTTTCTCACTTTCTCATTTATTTTTCATAGTGTTTATTAATGGCTAAGACTAATTTAGGATATTACACTGAGGTTGAGATGTTTGCTTCCTAAAGTAACCAACTATCATGGATATTCTAACCCTAGTCAATTTTATGTATTGTATTGATTATTTTCCATAAGCCTTCCATGTTTATGTGCCCCAAGTATGTATATGTGATTTTGTCTACATTAGACTCAAGGCTTGAAGGAGGAATAACTCCTTGAATTTGGTGCTTCATGTCTATGTTATTTTTCTTTGTTGGATTCTCTAATGCAGACATCTAATCATGTACTCCTTTTTAGAAGAAGAATGAAGTCTTATAACTAACTCAATAAAGAGTCATATTTTTAGGTGTGATTTAGTAGAGGGAAGATTAGTAAGATGTGTTAGATAAGTTTCATAAATATGAGGTGTGTTTAAGAGCTATTGGAGTTCTAGT
This sequence comes from Torreya grandis, assembly GCA_037957365.1. NCBI lineage: Eukaryota > Viridiplantae > Streptophyta > Pinopsida > Cupressales > Taxaceae > Torreya > Torreya grandis. The sequence continues at coordinate 114,538 of JARHVA010002584.1, read as the reverse complement.
GTATTTATAGTAAGGTGGAAATCCACTTATTTTTTAGCATGGTCTTAGATTCTAGCACTTGTCTATCCAATTCTCATAATATAATGAGTAATTTGGAAATCCTCAAGTTCCATTGATGTTATAATAAATCTTTAGTTTCATAGATTATCCAAATAAGACTCAAATCCTACAAAGCATCTAGGTGAGACATGGTTATTTGATAAATGCAACACAAAGTATGTAGATTCAATTTTGGTAGTGAAGGTATCAAAAACCTTTAAATTTGTGAACCTAAGTCATAAATGTGATAAATATTTAGATCTAACCGATGTATTGAAAGTTTTATAACATGGGAGTATGTTTTGGTGTTTGATTTATTTTTATGTGAGGAATCCATAAAGTAATACCCTAGCATTTTCGATAAGTAAACTATGAATGAGTATGAAGAAACATTTTAAAAGATAAAAATGAAAATAATGTATGGGTTAAAGGAGGGATAATTATGAAGAGTTTTGGGATGAAATAAAAATGACCAATGGGAATGAAATAATTGGTGGAAAAAATAATCATGCATGTGGACAACTACTTGCTTAATGACAGACTTATGGTGATGTTTATGCATGTGTCAATATGTATAGGGGGTGAAAATAGGGGAGTGGAAGTCCATAGTGTCTTAAGTAAGAGTGGGGTTTGTAATATGTGTTAGGTATGAGTTAAGATTTTTCCATGTTCTAGGTAGGGTTCATAATACCAAGGCATGTCTAACATAGTTTGAAAACCTGAGACATGCTTGACAAGTAGCCAAAAATCAACAATGTTAAAAAAGGATTAGAGTTTTTTAATTTTCAAGATCTTTGATAGCTTTTTTCAAAAGACACACTTAATCTTGAAAATGTTTATAGAAATTAACTAGAATAAATTTGAATGATTGTAATCAAATTGACCTAGGGAGCCAAAATTCTACACATGTTTAATTTTGAGTACAACAACTGGCTTTAACTACAAAATTTCCTACTGTAAGATGTGAAGGAATATATTTAGAATCTAGTTTTGTAGACAAATACTCATTTATTGGGATACAAAGTCATTTAGGCTTTGACAAATTGACAAAGAATTGACCAAAAGCTAAAAATACAAGAAAAACCAAAATAAAGAGGGAAAACAAGAACAAAACAAGATGACACACCAAAAAGGGATGAAAAATAAGAAATACAACTAAAAATTTATATACATACTTATGTGCAGGGGATAACTTATTTTCACTTGAAATAGTGTTTTAGGTATTGCCCAATATAGGGCAATGAGAGATGTGTACCATATTGATATGCTGGATATAAAGTGTTGTCTCCATTGAAATGTCTGATCTAGAATGGGCCCATCCATAAATAATCAAATTTATTGTGACTCCCATTTGGTTCTCTTCATTTATCCCATAATATCACAATATATTCTACTTGGAAACCCCTTTTCTTTGCCTTTTTATCAAAGATGGTTCAAAACTAAGTTTTATGTTCTAAAATTCTTTCCACAACCCATGTCTTATCTTCTTTAAGATTGTTTAAATATATGATTCTATTATCTAGTAGAGTTTCAAAATTTTGATTTTCAATGGCTCTCACTAGTTGAAATGTAGGAAATTCAAGTGTTACAGAATATCAACATCAATCTTGTATAAAAATTTTAAAGGGGACATGCCAATATATTCAAAAAAAATTCAAGTGTTTTAGAGTTTACTGGATTAGTAGACAAGGGGGTTGCAAATATCCATTTGAAATTTATCTTTTTCATACTGGGATTTTTAATTTTGATAAATTTTACTAGTCTATCTAATTAGTTAGAGTTTGACCTTAGATATTTATTTTGAGACATTTTATTTATCTGTTTAATTATATCGAAATCAAATAAGCTAGTAAAAGAACATTCAATGGGTTGAGAGACATTCACCTCACTTTTAGTAGAGAAGTTACATTATGAATAACTAATAATAATAGTTTGGGAAGGTTTAAATACTTTTGTCATTTCCTATTTTCCTTTCATTTTCCTAGGTGATGTAGTTCCTCACAAAAGATTGACTTTTTGGAGTTTCTATTTTTAGTTTTATTATTTTTCTAATTTTGGGCTTTGGTGAAAACTACAAATAACTGACTAATGATGTATTTAACAATATCATCATAATTGTATTTACCTAAATAATATTCTAGGTACACATTAGTGAAGTTGCCACTAGACTCTTATATTTCAAATTATTGAAGATCCATATGTTCTATTTCAATTTCTTCTTTTATTTCTTCATACCCAAAAATAGCTTTCATTTCCAGAACAACTCTTAGAGGAGCATTTACATTTGCATTTATAGGTTATTATATGTAAATATTTTATTGAGGAGCTTTAAATTTAGTATGATTCCATTGATAAATTACATAATTTCTTGTATGAATATCTTGATAAAGAGGAGTGATGGTTTTCAAAGGAAATTGCTTCTTTACAGTCGTTATATCATTAGCCATGTTTTTTAAAAATTGATTAGTAGAAGAGTGATTGGAGCTCTATCTTTTACTTTTTGAAGGTTATTTATTTAGTTTTAAATCCATTATCATGTCATCTTTGAAATCAATGGATAATGTTTGATATGTATTCAAGTCAACTACTTTGGATCTACTTAATTGATAACTTACTTTTTGAAATTATGAATTAACAAAGAAGCATTTCTAATTTTATGTCATTGGTTTGGCTATCACTAGTATCTTATTTAATATGGCTGAAAAATATCACATGGGTTAATAAGATTCTTTATTTAGTTTATTAAGTTGTGAAAACAATGCATGTGCATTTTCAACCAGTTTAAATTTGATTTAAAACTTAGTTTTCAAGTTATCTCAAATGGTATGGATCCTAGACGGAGTGGTATAATTAGTTATCTACTCCATTTTGAAGAGTTTTTATGAACAATCTGACTAAAATTTATTCATTTTATACCCATAGTATTTCACATGATATAAATAAAGCTAAAATATGTTCATTTGGATGTTGTTTACCATCACCTAAAAATTTTGGGATGTTTTTTCATGAACCCTTTGGAAGTTTTTATAACTTCCCTAGATCCAACATTATAATTGCATTACCCTATGTTAGTTCCATGTTTGGAAAAAGTTATTAAAAAGGAATGATGCCCCTAAAAGGATAAGAGCCTAACTTAATATTGAACCACCTTATAGTTGTTTACTTTTTGGGGACTAGATGAGAGACTAACTAATTTCTTGATTTTAGTTTTCTACTTAAGACTTAGATTAAAGTCATATTATATTTCAAATAATATAATGCATATGTGTTACCTTGAGATTTATGTAGTCTAGTAAATTATATTTTTACCAATTTAAAAGGAAAACTATTATCACTGAGGTATAGGTTGGATTTGTAGTGTTCTTTGATTTTGTCTTCTTTATTGTGTTCTTCATTTAGCTATTACTTTAGCTCTTTATTCCAAGATGACATGATATTTTTATTCTTTTAATAATTAAAAATCTCTTCAAAATTGAACTACATTAGTTCATTTATCTCACACAAATACTTATAAATATGAATAAATGTCTTCTTGTGTCTCACTCAACCTATCCAGATCTGATTGAAAACTAGAGTTTGAACTACTAAGATAGTTATGAGAAGAATATATTATTATATAATCTCTTTGGGAAGATATATGAATTTATCTTCTTTCTTTTATTCTTTAAATAATTTATAAAAATATTCAAATGATAGTGGCTTTATATTATATATTTATTACTACAGTGATATTATTGAATTGAGAATAACTTATTTTGTTGCCCCATGTGAGTTGTCAAAGAATTGAATCAATATACTCTTCTATAGCTTCTATTTAATTGAGACTAGGTTGATGATCAAGGTCTTAATTCATAGTAATATTCATGCACATAGTTTATTGATCAGTATTGTAGCCTGCTTATGAGTTCTATGAGCTATTATGTATTCATTAATCCTTTCTACTCTTTCTACAGGGTATAGTTCTTGGTTTAATATTGTCAAAATTATATATAGTTGAGACATAATAGTATCATTACAATCACAATCACACTTTATGATACCAAAGTTAATATTTGACTATGTAGGTCGATCCCACTCAATAATAGGTTGTTAGCTAACCCTTAAGCTATTGGGAGAGTCATGTGGGTAAATTTTCATATTTGAGTTTAACATAAATCACAAATATGTGCCCCATGATGGGCACCAAAAAATATTGTCTAGAAAATTTATCAAAGCAACAAATACTAAATTTTAGTCAATAGCATTGAGATAAAGTCCTCTTATTAGCAAGTGAAACTAATTTTATTAAAAACAAAATAGATGTGACAAATAAATCTATTTATAATAAAAATATTTTATATATGGGTTTTAATTTTAACCATAAATTATAAAAAAGTGGTAGAATATAAATTTAAGGAAAGGATGGTGAATGGAAGAAATATATGAAAAGAAAATAGAGAGAAAAAGGATAACTCTAGGTAGCCAAACACAAAAACTCACTAGAATAATCCAAAAGTAGAGGAATTAACATATGAAACCTTTATCATCAAAATGAGAGGGGAAAGAGATATTCTAAACATATGAACAAAATACGAATGCCAAGGAGATTGAATATCACTAGAAAAAGAGATAAACAAGAACCCCATATTTCCCAATAAAAACATATATAAATTATATTTTTAATCCCACCAAAGTTTTGAAACAACATAAATTTCTAATGTAGGTGTGAAAGAAATTATACAATTAAATTATCATGTTTATTGACTATCTAACAATAAAATTCATCAATATGAAGAAGAAGAATCAAATAGAATAACATACACACATATAATATATATTCAAACATCTTTTGTCACAAAGTCCTCCAAAAATATTTTTGTATTGATTATTAGATGAGTTGAAAATACAATCTCTTTCTCTATTCCTTATTTGTCAAAAGACCCTTCAAATGAATTCAACATGCATATTTATAAGTTACAATGGGTGGTTATACTATGTAACCACATTTTTTGAAGTTTAGACTAACTACAAAATTACAGTATATTGGGTGAGTTGATCTACATTATATTTAATTTTATGTTTTGATAGTATATTTTAATATTAGTAATAAATGTTAATTATTTCATAGGAGAGTCAGTTGGGTCCCATAACCACCTTGTGAAATATTTCAACTCGTTTATAAATATAATCTTAAATAATAAAATATCACATTTTGTGAAAACTTTGTCAAATATTTTACAAAGTAGATCTTTGTATTTTCTTATGCATTTGTGAGGTCCTAATAGTGGTATCAGAGCCTTTTTGTCAAATGAAAAATAACTGAATCCATTGAATCTTAGTTTTAGAGCAAGACCAAATAAAAAAATCACACAAACCTATGAGTTTTTTATTTTTATTTGGTCATATGACATTTTAATTTTTAAGGCCCATGAAATTATTTTTACAACCTAATATTTAATAAAATTCAATTCAAGTGTATTTTTTTAATGCTCAAACCCTCAGTGGTACAACTAGGATTAGTTTTTGGCTATTGTATGTTATCAAAATCCTATTGTATAGTTTAGGAATCATTTTACTAGTTGAAATTCATTATAAAACAATTATATAACTTATCACTTGAATGCCATAAATTTCCATTTTATGACCTTGGTTAGTCCCAAACTCTATTTTTTTTTGCCATTATATATCCCAGGAAGCTTTATATTTAAAATTCTTAGGAGAAATGATGGCATTTTGAAGTAGTAATTATGTATTCTATGCATTTAAATTAATCCTAAATACTTGTTTCATTGATTTTATAGATCTAGAAACCATTTTGGAGCAATATCTACATTTGCATAGCCTCACCCCAATTATTTGGCCTCTATATGAATAAATTACATCCCATCTACTAGAATTCTAAGTTGTAGACTTTTATTTGTTATTGATAAAATTGATTTTAGAGGAGTTGGTGATAATGATTTTTTAAGTCACATGTAATAAAAGAGGTCAAGAGTTCAAACCTTGAAAGCATTTCATTTTTTTACATTCGTCATTGAGAACATTGTATTTCAACAACTTCTTTGACTAGTTATTATTTTGTGTAAAGGTGGTCATGTGACTAGCTAAATTATACATTTTAAAATGTTTCAAACACATCAAAATGGTAATTTATATAGGTTTAGGATTAATTATATGATGTTTACATAAAATTTATTCAAAACTATGAAGAAAGGTGCATTTTTAGTAGAACCTAACACCTTCAAAATAAAAATTTCATAATGAAACCTCAAGCTTGTGCTATCAAAAACCATATCATCCTTTACAAGTCCATCAGGATCCTTGTGATTCATAAAGTATAAGTGTCAAACTGGAGGTTGGAGGAATCTATTAGAGGTTGAAGGACTATTACCTTTTTCTAGTTAGTTATTTACTCAGAGTTTGGGGTCATTCTTTGAATGCCATTTTTTGAAGTAATAATATGCTTATTTTAGTTATGATTTTGGTTTTCTTCACTTCATTTATATTCTTGATGAATATTAGATAGAGTAGTTTTGATTTGGTTTTTTATTAAAATGGATTTTCACCTCTAATCTAACAAGAGGGATGATACTACATGGCCTTTGAATAGTTATTGGTGATTTTATGATTTGACATAGGAGTTTATAACACCATAGTATTGAGTAAATGTTTAGTAGTGTTTATTTGGCATTAGGGAGGTGTGCCATACATAGTACTGAATAGTCACTTGGATAGGTTTATGTGTTAGACCTTATGTTGATCAATGTGGTTGAATAGGCTTTGATTGTGTTCTACTAGAGTATGATATAGATGATCTTAGGGGATGAGTAGACCTTGATCATGTTTATTAGCCTTCATGCCACAACTTATAGGGAAGCATTATGTATGGAGTGTCATCAATTTTGATTAGTACCATTATGTACACTGTGCTAATTTTATATGTGATAAATAATTTTTGATGACTTCATAGTCATAGCTTCAAACATATTCTATATCTTTTTTTGGATCAAGGGGGTTTACTGGGTCGATTGATTTAAATTATATTTACTTTATGTTTTTTAGTATAGTTTAATATTAGTAATAAATGTTAGTTGATTCATATGATATTTATTTGGGTCCCATAACCACCTCATGAAAGCGTTATAATATTTCACCTTCTTCATAAATATAATCTTAAATAATACAATATCACATTTTGTGAAAAAAAATTCAAATATTTTACAATGTAGATATTCATATTTACCTATGCATTTATGAGGTCCTAACATGTTAACTAAAAATTACAACTTAAAATTTATAAAAGTGCATTAGAAATTTTGCATAAATTGGAAAAGTGACTTGACAATTTTGCATAACTTGAAACTTGTAAAAATTACCTAGAATATTTACACTACAATATTAAAAAATGCTATTATAAAAATACATAACTTGAGATTGCAAAAATGAATTTGATAATTTAAAAGTATCATAATTAGAAAATTTTCACTATGATCTATTCATCTTCATAATCAAAAATGATTTGAACATATTTTTCTTGTTCTTTGTCTTGTTACATCCTTTTCCTATATTCACCAATATTCTTCATATTTTCTTTCAATTTATCTTCACCAGGTCGTTCTAAATACATGAAATAAATTTCCACATGACAGTGAAGATTAATCATTTTATATATAACTCGTCTCAAAGTTTATTTATATTTTTATCAAAATTATAAAGAAAGACTTGATATTCGATGAATCTCTAGATTGATTCAAAATTGAATGTTGATTTAGGAGTCATCTCTTTTTCAACCAATTGTTTAAATTATTCTATAATTATTTTTTGTGGAAGAAATATCATGTTATCATCTACAAATGAACAAGTAATTTTCTTAGTTATTCCTTATATGTTGCTTATTACATCAACTGATATTGATTTTGATTCCTTGAATTTATTCACACATTCTTTAATAATGTAGATTTAGAACTTGGTAGAACATAAGAATTTAGTGAGATCTATAATATCTTCAAGTTTTAAAACTCCTTATATGAGTAGAGCATCTAGATTAGAGGGAAAAAATCTTCAATTTTTGGTATATATATTTCCATTTTATAGCTATAGTTTCATAGTTATCTTTAGTTTATTTTAAATTTTCATATTTAGACTGGATCTCAACATAAATAGTCATTTCTTCGCTTATATTTTCAACTCCATACTAGATCAATTTATAAGACCATTCTTTATTTGTTCCTACCATGTGCACAATTTTTTCAACTACATTCAATGTCTCAAAATATGATGTTTGATGAATAATAGAAGAAGAAGATTGAATTGGCCTCACCAAATTCTAAAAAATTGATGTGAGTTGTTCAACATTTTCCTTTACTTTTACTTTGGTGATTTTGTCTTGATCCATCTTTTCAAAGAGAGTGACACTCACAAAATGCACATTTTATTTAACTCCTCTGGTAGCTTTACCAAGATGCACTTTGGGTATCTAATAGTCAATGACATTGATTCTATATCTATCTTTTTTAGTAGGAGTAATCGCTACATCAACATATCTTTTTATTTTTTCATCTTTAATCATTTTAGAAATAGTTTTAGGATTTTTAACTACACAAGGATTAAGAATAAATAGATCACTAAAATCAATTTCCTATTGTTTTACTACTTTCTTTCTCTTTTTCACAACCTCATTCAACTAGTTAAGAACTTCTATGTTAGGTGATATTTTTATGGATGCATGCTTTGGTTGATTTTTAGTATCTTGAGTAGGGGGTGGAGTTACCAAAGCTTAAGGATATATGGCTAAACCATCACCTGGATCTTTATAAGGTGATTTAGTTGTAGCTTTTAGAGTTGAAATAGGGAGTATCTCAACCTCTTGAGAAACAAGTGGAGGTAATGGAATGTTCATTTGGGGACGAGTGGATATAGAGGGCAATAGGGAAATGTTTCTAGCCAAAAATTATGGATAGTATTCAATACTAAACTCTAGGGATGAGAAATATTCACAAAATGAGTATTAAGTGCAACATAAATACCAAGAATACATGAAAACTCTTCCCATAGACTTTTGAGTTTGAGCTTGGGTGGTTTCTGCACTTGATTAGTCTCTAGGATTACTTTAACTCTTTCTTTCTAAATTTATACTGTCTTTACCTACTTCTTCTATAAAAAATGTACCTACCACTATTTTTTTATAAAAACTACTTACCTTATTCTCTTTCATTGGCGAGGGAAAAATTGCTTTGTATATATTGATGCCTTTGCTATTCAACCATATAAGCGAACTATCTAACAAATATTTGAGTCCCAACTTATAGATATGTGGATTCTACTTTATTCTAATTGACCTATGGAAGAGGCTTTGATTAAATATCTACTTATATATAAATGGGTTATTAAACATCCTCATCATCTTCAAAATTATTTGATATTTTTGATATCTTAAATTTTAATGACTTGTTTCAGAGTGAAGTGGGAATAATCATGAATCTTGACTTCATTCTCATCATCACAATCCATCTAAGAGTATTAATAATGGGGTATATGATGACATGTAGAACTGATAATGTTCTCAATCATACATTTGGCATCAAAATAAGGTCTATTATTTAATTATTTGATTTTTATTTGGGTCATTTGAACATCAATAGATTTTTCCTTGGACAATGAAGCACATGTTTATCATCTTATGGTAATTGGAAAGTGTATTATAGTTTTGTGTTTACTAGATAAAAGCTTGTGTCTCAACTAATTATCTTATCAATTCAATTGAATCCCCTCTATCATCCACATATCTTGGAAGCATAAATGGATTTATATCACACCTACAAATTATAATTTATGTCAAGTATGGGAATTAGATAAACCAAGCTCCCCATCTATAAATTTTAGTTAATGTTTCAAATTATATTCTAACATTGTATGGATCATGCTTAAACATCTAAATGACATATTGTAATAATAAATTATTAACCTTGTGAAAATGATGTGAGATTTACTTTAGAGTGAGTTGTGGGTAAAATTCAAATATTTTAGATGATGTTATATCACTGATTGTGTTTAGACTAGTGTAGATTCTTCTACAAGTAACAACGTATACATGATATGAATTCATATAGAATTTTCATGTGGTGTTGACTTTTGTTATCTATTTATGTATTGAATCACTAATCAACTAACCCAAATTGATATATTATTGAATCTTATGAATGATCCATATATACCTATACATCCAAGTTTGGGAATATTTGGAAGCAAGGTTACCAACAAATCTATTTAGAAGTGTGATTATGTAATTAAATTCATTAATGAATTTATATCTATAGATGGTTTTAGATAATCATGATGCTAAAATTTTAGGATTTAGAGACAACTACTTACTAACCCACTTAATATAAGAACCATTTTTAGCTTCCCATAATTTTTTAGTAGAAGTTGGGGTGATATAAATAAATAATTCATAATCAGGAAAACTTGAGAAAATTATCAATATGTTCTAGTTGGAAACAAAGCACAAACTCCCAATTTGAGTTTGTGACTTCCCTCCTTTCTTTGTCATAGTGTTTATCGATGGATAAGACTAATTAGGGATATTACACCAAGGCTAGGAAGGTTGTTTCCTTAGGTAACCCAATATCATGGATAATCTTGCCCCATTTAATTTAATGTACTACATTGATTATTTTATAGAAGTATTCCATGTCTACTATGTGCCCCAAGTCTGTATCTATGATTTTATCTTCATTGTACTTAATGGTTGAAAGAGGAATGACTCCTTTAAATTAGTAATTCATGTATATGTTCTTTTTCTTAGTTGGCATCTCTAATGATAGCAACTGATGAGGAATGTAAGTATATTGAGTCTTAGAACTAATTCAACAAAAAGTCATATTTTTAAGTGTTCTTGAGTAGAGGGTGGATTCAAAAAATGTGTTAGAAAACTTTTAGAAATCCAAGGGTATATGATAGCTAATAGATTCTTAATGTATGTCTAGAAGGAGGTGGAAATTATGCTAGTTGTTTAATATGGGCTTGGGTTCTAGTGTTTGTCTATGCAAGGATCAAAATTTAATGAGTGCTTAGGAAAGCCTTAGGTTTCATTGGATGTTGGAACAAATTCTAGGTTTTGTAGATTATCTAAACAAGACATGGATCCCTTAAAAATTATAGGAAAGCTTCAGTTCTTTGATAAATGCAACATACATTACATATATTCTTTTTTGGTAGTGAAGGTCTCAAAATATTCAAATTTGTGAACCCAAGTTGAAAATGTGATTGATGTTTGGATCTAACCTATGTCACGCAATTTTTATGACACATGATACTTTATTTGAGTTTGATTTATTTTTTAAGAGGAAGCTACAAATTATAACTCTAATACTTTTGGTGAGAAAAGCATGAAGGAGTCTGAAACAACACTTACAATGAGAAAAATAAAATCAATGGAAAGGGTTGTAGGAGGGTGAAACATGGAGAGTGGTGGGATGAAAGTGAAATGAGCAAGGGGAATGAAATAAGTGGAGAACAAAATATTCATTCTTGTGGATAACTACCTACTTAATGACAAACTTATAGTGATTTTTATGTATGTGTAAGTATCTAAGGGGGGTGTAAATTAGGGGTGGAAGTATGCAGTGTGTTAAGCATGACTCAGGATTCCACTATGTTCTAAGTAGGCATCAATATTTTTCTATGTGCTAGGTAGGGGTCAAAAACCCAAGGCATGACTAATATATCTTGAAAACTTTATGGGTTCTTGACAATTATCCAAAACCTAATAATGTTAAAAGAGATAGAGTTTTTTACTTTTTAATACCTTTCAACACTTATGAAAATTTTCAAAAGACACATTTAATATTTAACATGTTAATAAAAACTAACAAGACTAAAATTGATTGATTGAGATAAAATTGGCCCAAGGGACCAAAATTTCACATGTGTTTAATTTTGAGTACAATAATCATAAATGTGTACACAAAATTCTAGCTAGGCTTGGTAAATACCAAGCCTATAATGTGTACGCACAAAAGCGCACATGCACTATAATGTGTGAATATTACTAAAACTAGTTGACATTTACATTTATGTTTATTAAAATGTAGAAAATAAAAGTGTGTACACACAAAAGAATGTATACTTAATAGTTCATGTATTTTACTAGTACTATGTAATGTTTAAGGTTTATGTAACAAAGATTTCATATTGAACTTAAGGATTTTAGGGTATAAATTTTGATGCCCATTTTTAGTTTTGGGTCCTACTATATTGATTTCTAAAAGTTCTAAGAGTTATAGGTTTTTAAAATTAAATTTTATAAACCAATGCACACCCACCCACTAACTCATTTATGCCCCATTTATGTCAATTTTAATAATGATTAAGTCCCTTATAGGCTAAAAGTGACACACGACACCATCATAACTTATGACTAGGGTAAAATGGAATATTTGGGGAACATGTGTGAGCTATCACCCCAATTATGTTTGAATTCATGCCAAGGTGTACATTTGTAAATTTAGGTTACATTAGTGACCCCCACACACCCAACCACCCCTTTATGCCAATTTTACTTGTTATTAAGTCCCTTATAGGCCAAAATTGAAACAAAACCACCATACCTACTTGTGACCAAGTTAATTCCAATAATTTTAGGTGCATATATTCATGATCACCCAATTTCTCTTTAAATTCAAAGATTAAAGTGTGATTGTGGAAACAAAAGTTGCATTATGACCATTGCATATACAAACACCAATTTATGTTGATTTTAATTATGATTAGTTTCTTTATAGCCTAAAAGTGACATAAAAACACTATATCCACTTGTGACCATGAAAATGAAAACATTTTTAGGAGCATTTGTGCATGACCACCCTAATTCACTTTAAATACAAGGCAAAATGGTGTGATTGGCGAAATGTAAGTCACATTAATGACCCACACATATCCAACCACCCATTTATTTTGATTTCACTTGAGATTAAGTACCTCATAGACAAAATCCACATAAAAACACCATATACACTTATGAATAGGACAAATGCAGATGATTTGGGGTACATATATATGTGATCACCCAAATCCACTTTGAAATCAAGCCAAATTAATATGATATGGGAAACATGGGTTGCATCCATGTGCCATGCATATCAAAACACCTATTTATGTCATTGTTACTTGAGATTATAGTTATTATAATAAAAAACAACACAAAAACACTATATTAATTCTTTTATGAACTATAGAGATGTGAGATTGCCAAAATGTGCCTCAATAATCAAAACAAGACCCTAACCCCACATATCTATATGGTGTTACACTATGGGTAATATTCCTCTATCATGTAACATCTATATATGAGATACACACATGATATGAGTTGTCTATGAGTCATGATCCATGGTTATTGTCTTGAGATAGGAGATAACTAATTAGTTTGTTTTGGTATTAAGATAACCTTGATATTTTATTGATTCCAACATCGATGTATTGGTATGGGAGTGACTCAGTATTAGGCTAGTTTCTAATAGTAAACTATTGGGTTTTTATTATTTAATAATGTTTCAAGCATTGAAATGTATCCCCAATGAGCTATCCTACTAGCCCTTCATGCAAGACTATGGTCTTGTATACTCACCCAAAGTGCGTAGCAAGAGACTGGTTATCATGGGTTGTGTGCATAGTAATACAATAGTCATAGTCTTGAGTTTGAACTTATATCTAATTAGAATTTAGATAGAAATAGAGATACACTACTTTGGTCCTTGTCTCATTAAGCTCAATAATTATAATTACATAGATAAATGCCATAGAGTTCAAATATTATTACACAAGTTGTAAAATTAAAAGTTATATCAACCTCATAGTGAGCTACACTTATAAGTTACTCAACATAAACCTACCAACAGATGCATAACTATCCATTACTTGAAACATGAACATCAAAACTAATTGTAATATCCATTACATTATATTATACTTTAATAAAATGATATCCAATATTTTTCACTTTCTAATGATTTCATATAGGGGTATTTATACTCATTTTTCCCTAACCAAGTAGTTACATAATAAATGACATGAGTGATCAGCCAATGAACTCTCCATGAACTAAGAGTCATATTATTTTATTAACTAGTTTATCTTAAGGACTTAGGCCTTTACATCCCCTATATACTTATTATATGCTATATCCTTCTAGCCATGTGTCTATTTCCTTTTGGGAAGGAGAAAAACTCATGATGGATAAGGTTTTGATGGCCTTTGATAATCACTCCTTAACTGTCTCTCATTTCCCATGTCATCACCAAGTCTTTTGCTACTGTTATGAGTCCTATGATTTTAGGTTACTCATAGTTATATCTCATCTTTGATTGGGTATTCTCATGTTGGTGGTTTCATAGCCTTATCCTTTAGTGACTCTCTAGTTTCATATACCATTATGTTGGTAGCTAAATAAGTGTTATCGATAGCCATTTTACTCATTTATTAAGTATCATCACCATCCCCATCTTTTCCAAATAGACCCCAATGTCTAATGGTGATTATTCAAAGGTGGTATCCTTTCCTCATGTTGGGGAGGGTGTCTTCTTATAATTAGAATCCTTCAACTCTTCCTTCTGACTTGCAAGTTCTTCTTGAATTGGTTCTTCCTCTAGTGGACTATGTGGTACAATCCCTAAAAATTAGAAACCTTGGGAGAAATTCCTATGAAGTTGTATTAAGAGGTGAATCTGAGGGTGGAGAAACCTATGGAGGTAAAGGCAAGGGTGTAGTAACCTATGGAGATGAAGTTCTGGGTGGAGAAGGTCTTAGTAGAGAAGGTCTGAGAGAAGAAGGTATAGTAGGAGAAGGTCCAAGTGGTGAAGGTCTTGAAGGCAATGCTTAGGCAATCCTTATCATTTTGGAGGATCCTACTATGAACTTATGTTTGCATCATGCCCAATGCACTTCTTATTCACTAGTGGAATTTTTTCTCATTTATGCTCTATGCCCTTTTAATTATTATTCATGGGTTGTAGCATGTAGAATAAGTTATGCGCCTACTCTCCCACCATTATCTATTTGACCTTGATGTCATTTTGGTTAGTCTCTCACTTTTCCATATAGGTATTATTTTTTATATATATGTATATCTTATAAAGAGTGTGAATCTCTAAGTTGATTCTATCTACCTCCAAGGTGATAGGTTATGCATCATAAATATAGTTCACTACTATGCTAAAAAGGAATAAGGTAGATTCATCCATTTGAAAAGTTCTCTATAAGGGACCATTTTGATGCATGAAAAAGAGACATGTTGATTTATTGTGAATTGATCTTGCTCACCAACCTAGGTGGGTAAGTCTTTTTGGGATTAGTCATTTATTTCAAAATACTTCCTTCATCGAATCAAACCATGACTTCCTCTTAATTTTATAGGTGGGGGTGATGTGCTTGAGGTATATGAATTCCTTATAACACTCAATTAGAGACTTATACTTAGGTGGATATGCCCATTTTATCATTCTTTTGGTTTAGTTAGGTATACCAATCTCATCAAACACCATTAATAATAAAAATACTCCCTGTGGGAACCTATAACCACATATCTAATGGGTCTTATCCATATCCTCAATGATTTTGTGCAAAAATTACATATCCCAATTATAATTCAATCCCTTAATAACTTAGTGGGTGATGTAGAGGTGGGTCATATATACCTCTTTCCAATGATCAGTGTTACCAATCTTAGTCATTATGATACGTGTTGCCACCTAGAGGATAGAATCTTATAGGTTCTTTATATGCATGACATGACCTTGATTTTAGTACATTAGCACCTTGGTGGTTTTTATAATATCATCAAATTCCTCCAAGTCAAATGCTACATCCATTACAAAATATTTTAGGCTAGACACCTTCCTTATCCTCTCGATCATAATTTTCATGCTACACCTAATGAATTAAAGGTATCCCTCATAGATGCATGAGAGTATAAAATTGATTAACTCCATGGGTTTTATAAAGTATGGAAGGTTAAATAATTGGAACAAACCCATAATGTCTAAATAATTGAAAATATTGAGGTCATACACTAATTAATTTTTTGTGTTATAGTGCTTAACTCGATAGTCATTTTGTAATTCATCTTCATTCCTAGATTGATGGTGATTATAGTAAAAAATTATGAAATAGGGTACCTTTGAGACCCAATTTTGTGTGCACAGTACCAAATATAGGTATTGCATTTCTTATATCATATGCCTTCTTAGCTTGGCACACCATCCTAACCTCATCTTCATTTGTGCACTATGCTTATTTTTCAAGTGTATCTTCCTTGATTAATACTACTTACCCCCCAAGTGCTTCCTCTTCCTCTATTATCCTTAGAAATGGATTCATCATTAAATCCTTCTTAGGCCACATCACCCTCTAAGGATCTTGAAGGTTGAGGCACAATCGTCCAGTGTTCCCAAAAGAATACATGATTTATTTATCGATGAGTTAAGCTTTTCTTACTTCTCAACCCTCTAATGGTAGACATCTACCTTTTCAACATGTAACTACTAATTTTATCTATTTTGGTTATGTTTTATAGTTATCCTTGTATTTGATTACCTAGCTTGATACCTACTATAATAGATATTTATAAAATCTTGATGTTATTTTATTGTTCTAGAATCACTTTGGCTCAAATCATTCTTCAATTATGTAAACATGGATGAAAGTAAAGGTAAAAATTAAGAAATGATAATCCTTCTCATTTTATATGCTTGAGGGGATTAACCCACATTTACTAACCCCTTTCTTTTTGTCCATCACTTCTCATTATTAATGTATGTTTAATAGTCACCATTCTTTAACCATCACTTATTACCATAAATTCATTTAAAGGTATTATCTTGTGATGACATTGGAAAATTTATCACAACCATTATTTATTTCACATTAATAACACATCCTATCCTACACTTTCCTTTAAAGTGGAAGATAGTTGTGTCCTACATTTATCTTTATAGTGGAAGATAGTTTTTTTGTTTATTTCAAATTTTAAAACTATTTGGCAAGAATACCCTATCCTTGGGCTATGTAACTCATGTGCCTTAAATAAATTGCCACCCTAAGTAACTTTCACTCCTTAAGTAACTTGTTCATGCATCATTAATCATGAATATAGATACCTTTTACCCAACACTAAAACTATGTCATGATCCTCCACAAAAATATAAGTACAAAATTTTAAACTATTATATATGAAAAAAATGTTGCATGCAATAAAGGTAGCACTTTTATTAAAAATAAGAAACCCTAGAATAATGGCATAAGCCTTATTTTTATAAAGTGTAAACTATTTAGAGGTAAAATACACCCATAACCAACTTCCATTGTAATGCCTAGGAAGAAGTTGGCTATCTAACATTTATAATCGACAAGTGCCGATAAGTTGAATGCTATGAATTACAAAAGGACCATCCTAGTGAACTCAAAGTTTTCTATAATGTCACTTGAACTTGGATTTGTATAGTAAGACTTTCATCCCAGGGGTAAATGTTTTATGCTTGATGTGTCAATCATGCCATGATTTTTATTTTTGCTTCTCCACATCCTGAATCTAATAAGCAAGGAAATAGGATTCATCTAGATATAACAAAGTATCCACGCATGACTTCAAGGATGAGTCCTCATCCAATTATCCAAAATGCATAATATGAAGAGATAGTACTAAGAATTCAACTGGTAAAACCACCTCTTTGGCATATATTTTCTTGTTTAGGCACTTATAGGTTATTTGGTAAGCCCAAAGTATCATAGATACTCTATCATCCAAATTAGTTTGACCAATATTAGAAATTTTCATCATCATTATGCCTAAGATTTTATTTAATTCCTCGGTATTTCTATTAGCTTGGGTATGATACAGTGTCGTTTTGTAATGAGAAATCAATAATTCAACAAGTAAGATGTGAATAGTTTCATTGAAGAAATGGGTACCATGATCACTAGTAAAACTTAGTGGGAATTAATTAATAAAACCTAATGGGCATCCAAACCATGTTATGATATGTTTCCAAATGAAAAGTGTAATAATAATAGTAATTCAATCCCTTGATGGCATAACTTTAGCCTAGATCATGAGATAGTTAATTACGGTAGTGATATAATAGGAACCTATTCATCATCTAATTAGATTGATGGGGTCGACAAAATTAATGACCCAATTTTCAAATGGATCCTAGGATGTAATTGGATGTAAAGGCATGACATACCATCAATTTGGTTTTACTACTTACTAAAAAATGTCACACTTCCTAACATATATCTTAGCATATTGAAAAAGGGTAGGCCACCATAATCTAGCTAGCAAAACCTAGTGTGTGGCAGCCTCTCTAGCATAATGTCCACCTACAATGCCCTCATGAACTTCTTGGATTACCTCAAAGTGTTCATGTTTCATGACACAAAACCTAATAATTTAATCATGACCAAGCTTATATAGGTCCCCTATAATGATCTGAAAAGGTATGGTGTGGACTGTGAGTTGTTTATTGGCCTGAGGATTTAGACATTCAAGTGTTGAGCTAGTGGTTAGAAAAATTGCAATATCTTCCAACTCCTTAGTTAAAAGAGAAATACAAAACTATTGAACATCAGGTAAGTCATCTTTAATATAAAATGGTGGTTCTCTAGAATCAATACAATAAAGATGTTTAGGGTTGTAATTAGTTTTTCTTAGTTTGACCATGATAGAGAACTAAAATTCTTGAAACAACACTATCCATTGGTACATGCATCCATGCAACACATGTTTATTGAATAGATACTTTAAAGCTTCATTATTTATATATAATATAAAAGGATTTCCAATGTATTATCTAATTTTATGTAGAGGATAGACCATTGATAATGCTTCACTCTTTGTGGTGGTGTAATTTTGCTTAGCTAGAGTAAGTTTACTACTAAAAAGAATAGATTGGGTGATCAAGGTGACCTTCACCTAGTTGTGAAAGGATTTACCTGATTTCCATTCCAAAAGCATCAACATGGACATGGAATGGTCTTGTCCAATCATGAAACTAGAGGATTGGAGTGGTAACTAGCATGTCTTTTAAGGCCTCAAAGGCTTCTTGGTAGGATCAAGTCTAGATGAAGTGTCCATTATGTTATAATAGTTTCTTCAAATGTGTGGCAATATTTACATATCCATGAATAAATTTTTGATAATAACCTATATGTATTAGAAAGGTGTGGACTTCGTGCTATGACTTCAATGATGGGAGGCAAAGAATAGCATATACTTTTTCTGGGTCTATCAAAAGTCCATCCTTATAAGTCTTATGTCCTAGAAGAACACTAAAAAGTTTAGAAAATAGATACTTCTTTAGATTCAATGATATTTTTAAGACTCAAAAATTCTCAAGCATGAGATATAGATTAGATCAACGGTCCTTGGCTGAGCCATAAAATATCCAGTCATCTAAGTAGAATTGAATAAACTTATGGATGATATATTTAAAAGGCTTCAATAGCTATACATGAAAACACCATTGGTGCATTATTCAACACAAAAGGCATGACAATATATGTAAAGGATCCAAATTTAGTGGTAAACATAGTATTTGGTTGATCTTCCATGGCTATTTAGAGCTGATGTTACCCAAAAAATCCATCTATGAAAGTATATATTTTGCACCTAGTGATGCCTTCAAGGATTTCCTCTATGAATGGTATTGGGAAGGGATCAGTGATGTAAGATGTATTAAGGACCTGGTAATCAATGTAAATTATAATGTGTCCATATTTGTTTATACTTATCACCATGAGACTGACCCATTTAGATTCATCAATGGGGGTGATCACTATATCATGCATCATACTATCAATTTCTTCCTTTACGTACACTCTTTGATTTGGATTCATCCTATATGGCCTTTTCCTGACTGATCAAGTGCCATCAACCATCTTAATATGCATTTTTCCTAGAAATGAATGAACACCTTTCATCTCACTATATATTCTTGGGAAGACATCTTTTTATTCTTTCAATAACTCGATATATTTGAGACTTCTATGTTAGTCTAGTAATTACCTACAGTAGTTATTTTTCATTCTTCTTATATGTCGATGTTGTGATGAATAGTTTGAATTGGTGTAGAGTAAGGGTGATTTGTATTAGGACTAGTGTCATGAATAACTCATGTGCCATAGTTTATACGGACATCCAAATTATTCTCTAAAGGTTCAAGTGGATTAGACCCTTCACCTTCTTTGATCTAAAATAATAGTTTATGTTTCCCTTGGCATATCTCTTTTTATCGATCTTGATCAAAGACTAGTTCTAATGTGAGAACAAGTTATGCATATGGTTCATTAAACAAAGGTAGACCTTCTTCTAGGGCATTATGGATATATCTCAAGTTATATTTAATTTGACTAGGGTCACCAACAACTAATTCATGCATGGCCTAGAGAGTGAGGTGTAAATCCATTCTTGGAGATGAATAAGACTATGTTGAGTTCATGTTGTCTTTCAATTAATTCCAAAAATAGGTACCCATATGTATTTCTTCATGAACATACCATGCTCTCAATATGCTTTTAAATTTCCATATAAAGCATGTACCTATAGGTACTCTGGTAAGTAAGACTCTTTATCTCTCCACATTGACTCATAAGCCTCTATACGGGGTTCAGGTGCTTGTACTCTGCCATAGCTAATTATTCCCATAACTTGGTTATCATGATATAACTAGTGATGAAAAGTAAAACATACTTTATCCCACTAGATAAGTTACTCATTATGGGTTTACCACCATCGTATAGATGTACTATCAAAGAGGTGAACCAAGGATCATGTACGATCATTATGAGAGTTATAAAATTCTTCAAGGTGATGGACAAAGTTACGTACTTTCATTTATCCATCAAACCAAGAGGATTTATAAATTATTTATAAAGGTACATCTATCATTTGTCCCCTCATGACTTTGATGGTAAAAAACAAAATAAAATTATGGCATTTATGATACTATAACTTAATGTTCTCCCAACTACCAATGACACTACACACTTTATTGGGCCCCCTTTTATGGAAATTATCTGGACCATGCCACTAGGACCTATCTTGGTGTGAGGAAACATTTGGATTGGTTTCTCCCCTTTTGTACATTCTAGTGCCAACTAGAGGAGTCTCTAAAGATATCATGTCAATTAATAGATGGTTTCATGGCATCAACTTTTAGGGGACATCCCTACCAAGACTTGTACATGACAACTCAAGAAGCATGAATGTTGAAAGAATGTAAAAGGTGAGATAGTGACCCTCTAGAGATAGCTTAAATATTATGTTCACTTTTCTAACCTAGGAATTGTAGTGGAGCTAAAAAACTCATGATACTCATCACTTGGCATGAACCCATATGACCTGGTAGGAGATGCCCAATCACCTATAAAAGAAAACTCACACTTGAAGATGAAGGAGATATGACCAAGGTTACAAAGATATATAAAAGTAGAGAGAAAATATAAGTATTTACATTCTACATAAGATAGATTAGACATTCGTATGTGTATCCCAAGTTCATCTATGAGCTCCTAGGCATGAGTAGCAATAGGAAAGAGCTATCTTTTGTTTTGTATATTGAACTGTATATGATGAATCATGAGATTAATGAAGAATGTTAATGATAGTTTAATGCATTGATTCTTATAGTTTAGATAGTGCATAATATATTTATGACTTAGTAATAATAATGATTTAGTTCCTTATTTAAATATATTATGATATGGAGGTTCAACCCTAGTCACTAATGGCATCCTTATGCCATCTAGTGACTTTAGTCTACTTAAAATATACTAAGTATGGGAATAAAAATGCACTAAAAATTTAATACCCATGCCTAGAGTGATACCTTGAAGGATGAGCCATTAAACCCAATCCATCCCCATGACTATTTTATCAACCAAAATACCTTATGCTAGCCATTCTCTTAGCTTTCACCACTAATAGCCCTGCCTAGCTAGTTATGGACTTACACCTTAGGACCTATGTCCTTGAGAAGGATTGAACATAGTAACCTTTCCCTAAATAACCTAGTGTCTGAATGCCACCTAAACCCATTTGGTAAATGACTAATTCCTTTTGAACCCTAAGTTATGCCATGTTGCAACTAGCCCAATACGAGCCTGGTCCCTTCACTGTTGCACTTTGGGTGAGCATGAAATGCTTACACCTTATGTGAAATTGATGCTAATTCCATAAAATGATTAAATGTTGTGCTCCAAAACTTACTATACTCATGCCTAGATCTATCAATTCTAGAAGTAACTTGGTTTAATAGCTAAATGCATGACTAAGAATAAAATCTAACCTATTAAAATTTTTACAACATTTTGGTTTTATTGTTAGGACCCGTGTTGAATTTCATTATTATAATGGTGTAATAGAGTGATGATCTAATTATCACTTGAGAAAATTGAGCATTAGCTAGATAAAATAGAAGATAGTTTCACATAGAAGCATCCCACATGCAAAGGGTAGGAGCCAAGAAAATTGGTGCAAGCCAACCTATATGATGCTTTATATGAGGTGTTCTTTTGTGAGCTATCTAAGCATGTGTACTAATGGTTGGTTGCCTACACTACTAATAGAAGGTGAAGCTATAGCCATCATGTCAAGTAGAATGTAGATCATGAAGAGAGGATAGGGAGCTTGGATGAAGTTTGGACACATGTTATACATAAATGGTGGAGTGATGCATTGAAAATCTACATGTTGGAGTTCATAGTGTTGACATTTTCATGCACAAAAGAAGTAGAGTACAAGTTCCTTTATGAACCAAGGGGAATGTTCTTAAGAGGGCTCAGTACTGAATCAAAGAATCTTATAGTGGATTACAATATAGAAATCATAAAAATTGAAGGCTCAAATCCTTTCACTTATAAACAAGCATAGAAGGTGAGAAGGGAAAGTGTAGGTAAGGTGCGATAGAGGACAAATAATAACTTGAAACTTGAGAGCTCAAAAGGTTGAACTATAATAAGTAAAGGAACTAAATGATGGAGCATCTAAAATGTGTATGTTTTAGGAGGACTTATAGTGAGTACAAAGGGCATGGGGAAGGATTCATTTAATTTTAGTAACATAAAGAAAGAGAGGAAGAAGCAAGAGACCAGACTTAGTAGGTGGGTGTAAGATGTAGTGGGTTTCTATAAGATATGGTGCTTAAGAATGTGCCAAAAACACCTACCCCCTTTAAACCTAAAGTACAAGCTTATACATTGGAATCCCCATTAAAAGATAGAAGAATGGTAACTGAACCTATTATCAACATCAACTTTAATAAGATTCAACATTTGGATCAAGAATGTGTTATTGAGTAAGTGATTCCCTATGAGTAACTAAGTGAGGATATGAAAAATCTATCAAGCATCAATCTAAGAACCATAAACATAAGCACAAGCATTCTTATTTAGAGAATATTAGCTACACCAACTGGGTAACAACCCATAGGAAGTTGCATGATGCCATAAGTGAGTAGTATTACATCAACAAGATTGATAGTGTAACTAAAAACATCAACATTAATGCCCCAACCCATAATTGGAGTCATAAGAGGGCCACATCTAATACAAACACAAGGGGAAAAGCATCTTAAACCTTGACACCACCCCGTCATCAAGTATACAATGAGATGGTGATGCAATTTCCCAAGTATTATAGTTTATTGAATGCCATAGTTCATGTGTTAAAGTGTGAGTTGTAATGGTGTGATCGAGGCATCACTCAACCTGAGTGTAAGGCAACCCAATTTGTGATCACCCTGCTAAATCATGCCCATACTTGCTATCAAAAATTTGATCCAAACCAAGATATGGTTAACTGTAATATACTTATGGAAACCTTCTTAAAATAGTTTTACATCCCTAAATTTAAGTAGTAGAGCATCATGGCACTCAAATAAATTAGCCAAGGGTTATTTGAGAGTGTGTGCCTATATGATGCATGATTTAAAAATCTTCTCTCTAAGCTTCCATATGACATTCACCCCTCCTAACACATGTAATGGATTGTTGGAGGCATTTTGGTACCATGAAGACCTTTATAAACCCCCATGAAGTGATTTAATCCATACTTTAGGCTAAGGTAGTAGGTAACACTAATACTAGGATCAACCCATTCATAGAGGTGAAGATCACATCTATGGCCTCCTAGTTATAAAAATTGATTGTTGATTTGAATCATGACACTCATAGTGGATTATTATGCAATGAATATGAGATGGAGTGGTATGATAAGAACAATTACCTAGAGATAAATGTCCATACCTTATTTCTCAACTATGAGGTTTGTCATGGGTTGCATGACTCTTGAAACTACCCTCTACTGTAGCATGCCAGTCAAGTGCACACCATAATTTATTACAAGATGTGTGATTCTTATACACACTAAACATTAGACTATCTGGTCATTGATGAGATGTACCAAACCATGGAAAGAGGTGTGAGTCAAGTGATAACATTAGTTAGCATTCAGGTGGGTTAAGGCAATGAGGGCTATGGTTAGTAAAACATGGGTTATGTGAACCAATGAGGCATACATGGGTGAGGAGGACATGGTGGAAGAATATTCTCATCATGATCATGTTACAAGTGTTGGTTGATTGAGAACTATCAGCATGACTACCCCACATACCCAATGTGTGGGTATTGTTGAGTACCACATGTAGTTGAGGAATGCCTAAACTTGTACAAAATGTTAACTCAAGGTTGGCCTAGCATAGATAGGGGTCAAAAAATGGTAAGTCATGAGCACAAAGAGTAAAGGTGGGTTACCAAGCCACAATAGACTCGTAAGGAGCCACATAAGGTGTAGGTCATGACCTAAAGTGATTTTAGCACTCAACCACCTATTTTACTAACACAAGAAATAAACTTGGAGTATAGTGATTCAAGCTATGTTAAGTGCATAACACAACTTGATCTAAAAGTTTCATCCTTTCTTGATATTGTGGAGTAGAAGGATGTCTTAAAATAAGCCATGATCATGACACAAAATTTGTCGGGTGAACTCCTATTGGCTAGGAATTTGGAGGTAGAAGACACCATGTCATGTAGAAGATAAAAAAACAAGGAGGCTAAATTACATGAGTTGACCAAGATCTTACACCTCTTACAACTAAAGGGATGTTTCCCCTACTAAAGGATTTGCTATTGAAGCATCCATAGAAGAAATCAAAAGTAGAGGTTGCACCTCAAATGTTTGAGGTTAGTTCACCACATATGGAGTGGGCATATGAAGTAATGCATACTCATAATGTTGAGTATGACCAAGAGATATTAATTGATGCCACCACCAATGGATGATCAGTTTGTGAAGTAATAGTTGATACAATCATAAAGGTAAATATTCTAACCCAAACTACCTAGGAAAAGATGGGGAAACCACCCTTGAAACCTTCACCTCACATGTTATTCATGGCTAATAATACCTGAGTGTAACCTATTGGGATCTTGAAGGGAACCATTATAGATATCATAGGTACTAAGTTCCAAGCTGATTTCAAGGAAATCAAGTTGGTATAACAAGACAAATATCTAGTGCTTTTGGGAAAACCATGTTACTATGCTAACAATGAAAACATGTACTTTAAGAAGTGTTACATGAATTTTGAGAATGGCAAAGAAAGGGTGGTGATCCCTCTATGATGTGATCAAGAGACCCCATATATAGAGAGCATTGGTCTTAAGGATGAAATCAACCACAGTTATAAAATCATAGTATAATGAGCTAAGAACCTCAATCCTAATGACCAAAGCATGCTCAAATGGGAGGATGGATAATCAACCTCTAATATAGCTAACATAGCTTGTGAGTGATGGGTCAAAGAGGCTTATGAGGTCACTGGTCAGAGGTATAACCTAGTGCATGTGGTTGAGCCACTTTCAATCAGGATAGGGCTAGTTAGGATTGAGAACCCAAAGAAGAAATGGGTGCCCTATGCTCTAAAAATGGAAAATGGTATTTTAAGTAAAGGGAAGCTTATAGTTCTCCCAAATTATGGAAGGAACCAGTTTTTAGAAACATATGGCTATGACATTAAAGCTTGCAACCCCAAGGATGTAAATTGCATGGGCACAATAGTACATACCTTAAAGTTTACTATTGCTTGGTGGTGAGTAGTGTAAAGACATAACTTGCCAACTTGGCAAGATTTAAAGGAAACTATATGCACTAGGTTTGGAAAATTTAATAAAGACTTGGACATACCCACCTACGCAGGTGATTCAGACCCAATCACGCATGTATGGTTATTTGAAGAAATCTAGATGATCTACGATAAAAACATGAAAAAATGCCTATGGGTGCATGCCTTTTATAATACCTTGAAAACATGGGTATGATCATGATACATTGCTAATGAGATGCACATTGAGATAGAAAACTAGGAGATACCCAAGAAAAGGTTGATGCACACCTTCTCTTTTTATTCATAGAATTTAGATCTAATAGAGACACTACAAGTCATCTATAGGGTAGTGTTTGAGGATATTGTCATCCTAGAAGAGTGACTTATGGAAATGTTTGGGGATAAAGGACTAGAACTCTTAACATTATTTGAAGAGATGGTGTTCAATAGTGACTCTAACAAAGAAGATGATGAGACTTAGAAAGAGCACAATTAGAAGGATCTAATAGATAGGCAAAAACTAATGCACCTTATGGATGACAATGCCCTAGATGAAGATGATCTGATACATCTTCAATTTGAAATAATTGAGGGGACAAGACAAGTTGAGGACTCTCATCAGGAGAGAAATAAACCCTATCACATGCCACTTAAGACCATTAAAGTTGATATCAATGTAAAAGGTGAGTTAAAGATTACCACTATAGGTGTTTACTAGTCTGAAGTAGATATGGCATGAATTCTAGGCCTCTTGAAGGAATTCTAAAACTTGTTCCCATGCAGTTAAAAAGACATAAAATGCACCCACCCGTCCCTTGGTAAAATGAGTATCAAACTAGTGGATGGTGCTAAGCCATTTAAGAAGCACCCATATCAAATAAATCCCAATCTCCATGCCAAGGTAAAAATGGAGATTGATGGAATGTTGGTGGTTGACATCATCTACTTGGTATAAGAATCTAAATGGGTGATCCTAATGGTCATTAGCACTAAGAAGTATGGGCACATATGGATCTACATTGATTAGAGGATGTTGAATGCCACTTACATCAATGATCCATTCTTGACCTCATTCACCAATGAGGTCCTAGATGGATTCACAAGTTGTGAAATTTGCACTTTCACTGATGGATTTTTGAGCTATTATCAGGTGTAGATCGAGGAAGAGGTTAATCCTAAAATAACCTTTATGATTGAATGGGTTTTTTCAATTACAATATGATGCCTTTTGGACTCAATAAATTTATAGTTGTATTCTCTAGGGTAGTAATCATTGCTTTCAATGACTTTATCCATAATTTCCTCCAAGTGTA
The DNA here is from genome assembly GCA_037957365.1 of Torreya grandis. Classification (NCBI taxonomy): domain Eukaryota; kingdom Viridiplantae; phylum Streptophyta; class Pinopsida; order Cupressales; family Taxaceae; genus Torreya; species Torreya grandis. Next base: position 87,048 of record JARHVA010002584.1, on the reverse strand, counting down.
TCTAGATGACTATATTTTGTATGGTCTTGTAAAAGACCATGATGATAATATTTGCCTCATGTTTGAGAGGTGTAGGCAAATCTAGACATATTTAAATCTAAATAAGTGCATCTTCACAACTTTATTTATGACATTGATCAAGCACATTATTTGCAAGGATAGTTTTCTTATTGATCTGGTGAAGATAACAACCCTAATCTAGCTCCAAACTCCCTTAATGCAAGACATTCAAACCTTTCTAGGCCACTATGGATACTATAGAAAGTTCATTCAGAGCTATGCCAAGATTTTAGTGCCTCTAAAGGATATATTACACAAGGATGACCTATTTTACTAGGATGAGGTACAAGAGGAAGCCTTTGAAACACTAAAGCTGAAGTTGGCTAGTGCACCAATTCTACAATTTCCAGTCTAGACTACTTCTTTCCATGTCCACATTGATGATTTAGGATCTACTATTAGCACCATATTGGTGCAACTAGGTGAAGGCAATATTGACCACCCCATCTCCTTTAAAAGCAATAAATTGACATAGGCAAAGAAAAATTACACCACCACTAAGTGTGAGGTGCTAGCAATGGTCTATGCCCTAAAAAAATTTAGGAAATACCTATTGGCAATCCCATTCATATTTTTCATAGATCATGAGGCACTCAAGTACCTAGTAAATAAGCCTATTTTACATGGGTGCATATGCAGATGGATTATTATCTTATAAGATTTCTAGTTCTTCATTATAGTTAAACCTAGGAAGTAGAACTTAGGACCAGACCATTATCCTGCATCAACTATGGTGATGCAACAACACCAATTGAGGATGACATGTCAAATACATAGCTATACTGAGTCTAATGTGTCTTTCATAACTTGGTGGAGATTTTTGCTTTCCTAACATCTGGGCTTGCACCCTAGACCTTATCAACTAAGGAGAAAAAATAACTTGCAATTGACATTGCCCCCTTCCAACTCATTGAGGGGGATCTATATAAACTAAGTAGGGATGATGTCTTACACTAGTGTGTTTTAGAACATAAATGGGACTCCATCTTATAGACAGTGAATGGAGGGATCATAAGAGGCCATTAAACTAGAGATGCAGTAACACATAAGGTATTGCATTCATGCTTATGGTGGCCAAGTTTGTTTTAAGATGCAAAGGAGTATGCTAAGGCATGTGACATATGCTTTTGAACCAAAAAACCCAACCATCAAGATGACATGCCTCTTATTCCCATTCTTTCCTAGATGCCATTCAAAAATGGTCCATTGACTTTGTTGGGCCACTCACTCCCATAAATCAGTGCATAGGTGCTAGATATGTTTTAGTGGCCACTGATTATTTCACCAAGTGGGCCAAAGCCATGCTAACAAAAGAATGCATAGCCATAATATCTAGATGCATTATATGGGAGAACATCATCAACCAGTATGGGTGCCCATTAAGTCTGACTAGTAACTAGGGCACTCATTTCATTAATAAAATAGTCCACATATTTCTAAAAAAATACATGGCGGTGCACCACAAAACCACCCCTATCATTCCCAAGATAATGGCATAGCTAAAGCATTCAATAAGATCTTAGGAACATGCCTAACAAATATATGTGATGTGGGTTACAAGGATTGGGATGATCATGTTTCAATGGTACTTTGGGCATATTACATAGCATATAAGTTCCTAAATAAGGCCACACCATTTCAATTAGTGTTTGGCAATGAAGCAGTTTTTCCCATGGAATTTAAGGTGCCCTCCTTACACATTTCATGAATTGGTCACTTGGATGACTAGAAATATTTAAGCATAAGGTTGAAATACTTGGAGCACTTGGATGAGAAGCATGCCCAAGCAAAATGGAGTCAGTAGATTAAGAAGGCATGCAAGAAGTGTTGTCATGATAAACACATCAAACACAAGGAGTTGAATGAAGAAGCATTGGTGCTTCTCTATGATTCTAGTATTTCAATCACCCAATAAAATTACAATTATGGTGGATGGGTCCCTACATCATCCACCACATTTTGGAAATAAGTGCATGAAATTTATTCACATTGACCAATGAAATGCTCCCTAGGAATTTCAATGGAAACCTAGTAAATCCATATAGGTAGTAGGATGGTGTTCATGCCATGAAAACATTAACTTTTTGGTCATAAGTCATTTGGGAGTAAGTTGACTAGGAAACCATTTGGTGCAATCCAAACCATTATTTTTATTATTTTGTTCATCCTTGTATAGTGTATAAAGGTAGTGAATGGCACATGGTGGTGGCAAGAATTTATGTGTTAAGTACTTCATGCATAATTATAATCAATTGAATCAAACACTTGTGCCCATAAGTGCATGAGGCTAGACATCTATGTAGTGGGCACGTGAAGCTTACTAGGCACAAGTAGAAGAAGCAAAAAAGACATATGCATAATAAAAATAGGGTAGGTCACTTAAAGTCCCAAGAAAGAACCACTATGGCACAACCCTTACACCATAATTGTAAGATGGTACATAGATTGATTTGACACCATAGATATCATAAGGCAATAAGTGAAGTTGCTCATTGAAAACAAGAAAAAAGTGAAGATGCACACTCAAAGTGCATAAGAGAAACTGAAGAGAGACAAAGTGATGGAGGGCTAGTGCAAGGAATTTGTATGGGGTAGGATAGGCTAAGGCAAGATGATGTGTAAGAAATATAACAAGGTAGAGAAACATGCTTGACATAGGATCATAGCTAGAAAACATGGAACCAATGAGGTTGAAATGCATTAATGTGATGTGTTGCACCTAGTTTGCCTTAAGGAAGGTTAAGGTCACACTAAAGGATACACACGTAGAAAGAAGTCATCTAAGACAAATAAAATCCACTTAGAAAGGAGTGGGAAGTGATCATTTGAACCACACATGACTTCATCAAAAATTTTGTTAGGAACATTCAATGAGGTGGTAATGGTAGCATAAAAATACACATTTAATGTGTATAGGATAAATTTTTGAATATCTCATAGATTTTTCATGTTTTCCAAGAAATCAAGGTGCTTACAACATTACACCTATATTAATAATGATAGTTGACATGTGAAGGGTATAAAATGTAAACATTAGACTAGTTTAGGTTACCAAGTTTAAGCTAAATCTGAAACTTAGTGTAAACCTAGTAAGAAACTAGAGAGCCAAAGAAGAAAACCCTATCACAGTGAGTAGTTGAGTGATCTAGTCACCTATAGTGAATGGAAGCACAGAGAGAAATAGTGCATTCATAGTGAATACCAGTGTGAAAGATTGAAGAGAGGGGATCATGTAGAGAATCAAGTTGAACTAGGAAGCTATCACCTAGGCAACCATTAATGAAAAATGAAGCTCAAAGCTGAGAGTAAAATCATATATCCTATGATTACAAAAGCATCGACCATCATTAAAGGATTCAACAAACCACAACTCTATAGGTTTAACACAATTAAATTCAAAATGGTGAATAAATTCAAGGTGTTAAGCTCTATAGAGGTGTAATAGGAACCCAAGAGGGTTAAGATTGTAGAAGAGGAAATAGTTGCCAAAACTAAGGCACAACCAGTCGAGGTAGTTAGCATCACAAATATTGATACTAAGGTGCTCACTAAGATGTCCTATCAGTATATGCAATTTCCCTTAAAGGTTCAAGTGGGGTAAAGTTGGCACTCTTTCATGGATAACTTATAGCTTAAATATTAAGACATTAGACATCGAGTCATTTCTAGGACTTGGCACAAGATTGGATGGTAGATATAAGGCACAATATTTCAAAAGGTGATGCCCTATGTGATGTCTTAATTTGAGACAAGTTAAAAGATTTTGATGAAACTCAGCTATATGAGTTACCCTACTTCAAAAAACTATAGGATTTTATCTAGTTCTTACTATTGTGTGTCCATAAAGACTGATTCTACTTTGCAGGATGGTACATGAAGATCTCACCACAATTAATCAAGAAGATAACCAAGCTACTAGATGTTAGACATGATATCTATCAGATGATGGATGATGTTGAGGAGGTGGAATACATCATAAAGATCCTTAATTACTTTAATGGGGGTTTCACATTCCTAATCACCAAGTGTGAGGACCCCAAAATGAGGGCAATGACATATCTCATGGGCTCTAAGTTGCTTCCATGTAATTAGACAGATGTGTCAAAGGCATACCTTTGCATTACATATCATATGGTATAGGGTATATAGTTTAATATCATATAGTTCATTTCAAAAGAGTTGATCAAGAATGTTATAGAATGACATAGTGCCAAGGGGACCTTCAGGTGGGTCTCCATCCTCATCTTAATCATGATGGAGGAGATTAAGATCCTAGATAGAAGTGAGGACAACCTAAGGGTGTTCGCAAAACACCATAAATCCCCCACACAAAAGTATATGGATTACACCTACCCCACCACATTCAATCCCAAGTATAAGATTCACGTAATTCATGAGTGGGAGAAGTATAGCAAAGATTTTGTACTAGAGTGGTGTATTCCTTATGAGATTCCCCAAAGTATGTTCAAGATGACAAATTTTTCTATGATGCATCAATATTATGTCATGTGCTTGGCACTAAAGGATATAAATAGATTAGGATGGTTAATGTTCCCCTTCACCTTCACAATATAATATGTCAGGGACATTCTACATAGGATCTTGAATATGCAAAAGATGGACAACCTAGTTAAGGAAATAGATGTGAAATAGTGAAGTTTAAGAAACAATTTTCCCCACATGGATGGAAGAGTGATAAAAGATGAAAAATATGACTCAGATCAAACATACATTGATCCCATAGAAGAGGTCACCATCATTGGCTTTATCCATATACTTTACTATGAGATGAACCCATGGAAGAAGGATTCCAATGTTGAGTCTAACACTGAGTAGACAAGAGACCCCCTAGTCCAGATTAGGGAGGAAAGAACCCCAACACCCATTGAGAATAAAAAATTTCCCTAGAAGAAGAGGGGAAAATTTGGAGGAGATATAAGAATGCTTCAAGCTCAAAATTTCCTCATAAAAAGAGGCATCTTCCTTAGGATCTTTCAAGAAGTGCATAAAGTTTATGCCAAAGACCTACCCCAGTGCAAGGAAGAAGAAGGGGAAGGCCTAAATTCCAATGACTAAGATAGTTCTCTCCAATATAGAAGAGGAGTTGGAGGAAGAATAAGGTGTGATGGGAACACACATCTGCTCAAGGATTTGGAATCATCATCAAGTGAAGTTAATCCCTCCCTACCACCTCAGACTGAGCTAGAGAAGCATAAAAGGAGATTAAAGAAACTCAACTTTAATGAAGCTAAAATATAGAGGGTATAAGAGTTATGAGAGATAAAATAATAAATGACTAAGGTAGGAGTGCTAAAATAAGTCATTGAAATGGTGGAGGCTAAGTAAAAATGATAAGAGTAGGAGTGCAAGGTACAAATGGAAGGAGGAATGGAAGGAGAGATAGGAAGAAAGCCCGAAGAGGCAACCCATTTAGGCACATCAATAAAAGAAGAACTATAGTACAAGTGGAAGGACATGGGCCTTGATTAGGGACATATTGATGTAACACTAAAATTACATCGCATGCATGAAGAACTAAAATCCAATGGCATGTTCCTACCTAAGATCAACTAGATAGAGGTCAAGGAAATAAAGGCTAGAAAAAAGAAGTGTAAGGCATAAGTTATACAAAGTAAGGCCAAAAATGAAAAGGCCAAGAAAGAAGAGGCAAAAAAATGGCCAAGGAAGAGAAGGAAAGGAAAAAATAAAGGGAGGAAGAAACGGCCCAGGAAAAAAGGGATAGGATGTTAAAAGAGAGAGAGGAGAAGAAGGTTTCCATAAGCATGAGACCAAGTAAAGATAAAATGCCAAAAAAGATGCCAAGTGCCTCCACTAGGATATTAGAAGAGATTGAACAACATGCACACCCTAGTTTTGAAGGGGTGCTTAGTGATAAAAGGTGATATTGACACCTTATAGAAGTAAATAGAGAAGTAGGGCAAGAAGAAGAGAAAGAAGGTGTAACATAAGTTTTCACCACAAAGCCACTACAAGATAAATTAGATGAAATGGAAAAGTCCATAGAATAACCCCTATATGAAGAACATGACGATGAGCTAAGCATTTAATAAAGAGAAGAAGAAGAAAGAGAAGAAGAGGGAAAAGAAAAAAGGGAAGAAGAAGAAGAAAAAGAAAAAGTCAAAGAAGAAGGCACTAGCATGAACACTAACACCAATGAGGAAGAGAAGCTAGGTGAGGACAAATAATATGAGTTAGGAAATAGGGAAAAGGTGTAATAGGACTTCAAAGAGGATGAGGACTTATACATGATGTAGTGCATGCCTCCAAAGATTACCACATCTTTAATGCACCACTAAGTTTTTTGGGCATTGTATTGCTACATGGATGAGTCTGAATTTGAGGTTCCAACCAAAGTGATCTAGAGTGCCAAAAAGCTAGAATAAGGGCATGAATACCAACTCCTAAATCCTCATGGTATGAACCAAATGCACTTGGCCAATGCTCTAATCAAGATGGCCTCTTTAGTAGCATGCAAAAAAATCATAAATGATGTTCATGCATATATCTGGAAGAATGTAGTGAAAAAAATTGAGAAATAGCTTAAGTCAAACAAGTTTAAACTCAAGAATTTAGTTGAGTGCATAGAAGAGGTAAATCCATCCCTCCTAGATGGTGTGGATACCTTAGAGAAAAATGAAGTTGACCAAGTCTATGCATTTATGGAGAAGATGCACTCTAGAATAACACTGGTGCTCAATGAGCAATAAGACCCTTGTGAGGCCTTATGCGGAGAATTGAATAAAAAGTTGGATGTGGTGGAAGACCTCTTCACCAAACATGAAGAAGGCATAGAAGAGGTTGACATGAAATTTTACAACTTTGACAATCAGGTAGAAATTATTGATGCATACCTTAAGAAGGTAAAGGAGGAAAAGGATGCTTTATTCCAACAATCCTTCATGATAACTACGATTGAGCAAGTTCAAGTAATGTCCTAGGTCAATTCCTTAAGTGCACAACTAAAAACATAGGAACATGACTTGGAGGCATCTTCTGTGCCTTCTAGAGAAGCATGTAAAAGAAAGGCTTGAAGCCTTTATAAAAGAGCTAGAAAGCATAGATGTGCTTTCTCTTGAGGCCATATCCATAAAATCAAATGGCACCATTGATGAAATTAAGGGTGTTATCCAAGGTTTTTAAAATTTTAAGGGAAACTTAGAGTAGGGTAAACCCAAGTTTTACATACCTAAGGTGATAAAAGAGTAGTCTAAGGTGGACTAATAATTTTTTATGGGGTAATAGTGGGCCCCCTTTTATGGTAATTATGTGGAAAATGCCACTAAGACCTATCTCAACATGAGGCAACATTTAGAGTGGTTGCTACCCTTTTATACATTTTGGCACCAACTAGAGAAGCGAGGATCCCACACCAGCTGGTAGATGGTTACACGGCACTAACTTTTAGGAAAAAACCTTACCAAGACTTGTATGTGGTGAATCAATAGGTACAAATGACAAAAGAGTGAATCAGGTAAGATAGTGACCCTCTAGATATATCTCAACATACAAGATGCACTCATCCAACTTGGGCAACATAGTGGAGTTGGTAGACTCTTGATAGCTCATCACTTAGAACATGCCCATCTAACCTAGTAGGAGATGCCCAATCACCTATAAAAGAAGAGTCAAATTTTAAGATTAAGGAGAGGTGACCAAGGTACTGAAGCTCTATAAAAATAAAGAGTGAACCTAAGTATTTTAATTCTACATAAGATAGATTAGACATTGGTATGTGTAAGACAAGCTGATCTATGAGCCCTTGGGCATGAGTAGAAATAGGTAAGAGCTATACTCTGTTTTGTATCTTGAAATGTATATGATGACTTGTGAGATTAATGAAAAATGTCATTGATACTTCAATTGTTGATTCTTGCATTTTATATAGTGCATAATATATTTATGACTTGCATGGTAATAATAATGATTTTGTTCCTTATGTAAATATATTATGATATGGAGGTTCAACCTTGGTCGCTAATGGCATCATTGTCCATCTAGTGACTCTGGTTTACTTAAAATAGACCAAGTGTGGGAATAATAATGAATCAGGACTCTAAGACCCACTCTTAGAGCACTATCTTGAAGGATGAGCCATTAAACCCAAGCCATCCCCATGATTATTTAAGTAATTAAAAGACCCTATGCTAGCCATTCTCCTAACTTATGCCACTAAGAGCCATGCCTAGCCAGTTATGGACCTACACCTTAAGACCTATGTCCTTAAGAAGGCTTATGCTTAGTGACCTTCCCCTGAATAACCTAGTGCTAAAATGCCATGTGAACCCTTCTGGTCAATGACTAAGTCCCTTTAACCCTGAATTTGTGCCATGTTACAACTAACCTAATATGGGATCAGTCCCTTCTCCATTACACTTTGAGTGAGCATGCAAGACTTGTTACTTATGTAAAACTGATGACAACACCATAATGTTATTAGATGTTGTGCACTAGACTTTACTATACTCATGCCTAGCTCCATCAATTCTAGAACCAACTTGGATTGATAGCTAAATTCATGACTAAGCATAAAAGCCAACCTAGTGTTCTTTTCTACAACACACTCTTCCAATGAGGTCATGTCACCATGGGCCCAACAATTGCAAACATTTCTTGTAGTATCAAAAAGGGACTGAGTATCCATCTATTAGAGGATTGCATCAAGAGTAGGATCATGTTACTCACCATTTTTTGATGTAACATTATAGATGTAGTTTAATATCTTCTTCCACATTAACAAGTTCTACGTATGGAGGCACATGTGCTTGATCTAATGGAATCATAATGTCTTGATCATTATTCTCAAAATTGATGTAACACTTTTTGAAACTTAAGTTTGCATTATTTTCATAACACCAAGGTCATCCCAATAGATCTAGAAAGTCATAGGCCTCTACTAAATCAAGAAATTCAAAGTAAAATTTGAAAGGCACTCTAAGGATGTCCACCATTACATTCTTGAGGATGCCAATTGGTAGAGTACAAGTTTTATCAGCCATGAACATTACATGCAATGATGGTTGTAATGTTGAAATAGCCATTTTTTTCCATGAATCCTTCATGAAAATGTTAACTTTAGTGCTAGTGTCAACTAAGATGTTCCTAATTACCCAACCATAAATGGTAGCATTCACTAGTATTTCTTTATCATCTTGAGGACTCAGAGGAATAGGGGTATCTTAGCACTGAGCATGATTCAAATGATGATCTTTAGTTTGTTGAGTCATTTGAGTTTGATAATTAGTTGGTTTTTATACCTAATTTTTAATCTAAATACTTATTTGTGAGACAATGACTTCATCCAGCATACTCTTGTAAAGTTCTTGAAAATTGTCTCACTCCATATTTTGATGCTTTATTGACTTTTTCACATCAACAAGTTGTGTGAATTGATGGTCCTTAAGGAATTGAATTTATCATTTTAGTTCTCATACCAACATCATAGTGTCCTAGTGTACATCTTTTTATTACTGGGCATTAGGAAAGCTCTTCATGTTGTACCTTAGGAGTAGATGTAAATTGAATTTGTCCTCTGCTACATGTAGTGATATTCACCTATTGAGCTATTGGGTTTCCTTAGCATGAGTGATAATGTAGTTTCTCAATTTGAATCATACCTACACCTTTTTCATTTCTCTCCTTAGTGATGGATATGTATAAGTTGGGACATTCTTCCAACTGATGGTCCTTTTAACAAAAAACACATAGTGGGTAAACTAGACAATCCATTTGATAATGGTCCAAGGATCCACACTTATAACATGTTCTTGGTGTTAAATGGCCACCTCTTCATCCTAATTCTCTACCTTAACCATGTTAACCACCATTATCTTGATTTTTAGACATAGAGGTTTGTCATGTACTGCATGCACATGCTTCATGGGTATCACTAATTAACTAGAAATCATTTGAGTAATGGGTGTAAACATTACATATTTTTTAATATTCAGATACCTTATAATGTGTATCTCACTACAAGAGAGGACAAAAGTGTACATCATGATCTTCATGGAATATTTCACATGACTACTTTAATATAGTGCAAATGTTTTTGCATGGGTAGTTTCTTCAATTATGTCTTTCAGATTTGCAATCAGTGCACCAAAGACCCTTAGAGTATCATATAAATTGTTTGTAATTTTTTTTTAAAGTTGAAATGTTATTAAATCTATTTGGGCTTCCATGAAGGGACTAATCCCAATGTCAATACTAACAATAGCTTCAATACAGAGCATAGCTTCCAAAGATTCACCCAAACTAGTGAAGGTTTTCTAGGATAATGTTCATCGAAAGGGAAGTAAAAAACCTCTAATGAACCATTGGGCATGATGAGCAGCATTGATTTCAAATGATAGATTTGACATAAGTTTTTTTAACCATGCATCATATTCTTTTACACTTTTAGTGAGTTCCTAATTTATATTATTTAGTGTGGTAATACTTTGTTGCTCAAATTTGGGAATGTCAAATTCTTGAAGGAATGTTATTTTGAGATGAACATAGTTAATTGTTTCTTGTTGAGGGTCTAACATTATATACTACTTATGAACTCTCTCAAAAATTATAGTTACAAATTGTGTGTCCTTTCACTCAAAAGAAGTGATGCCTCACACCCTTCAAATAAGTTCATACTTATGGACATGTTCTGTAGAATTATCTACACCTCAATATTTAGGTAGGTGAATCATCATTTCATAATATACTATTCGTGGCTTAGGTGCTTGAACTAGTAGTTGTTGAGAACCCCTAAATCCTATCCTTTATGGGGGAAGTCCACCTCTTCCTCCTATGCCACCTCTTAGTTTACCTCTAGCACTTCCAAAAATAATGTCCATGTTGTGGGGCATGATAGCTAGTTGGTCGATAAGATTTGGAATTGTAATCTATCCACAATGAATTCTAGGTTCTCTAGACATCCCAATTTAAGCCATGAAATTACCTTGAATAGGGAAACAAAGTGTTAATTATGTATGAGTTAAAATTGGCTTAGCTAAAATTTCCTCTATGGGATCAGTTTTTGATTCCATGCTATTTGTATCCCAATTATATATAAGTAATTCATCTCATTCGGAAACATGAGCATGCACTATGGTTGAGGATCCTGGTTAGTTTAAATTCGGTTCTTTAGTGTCTATCATCTAGCTATTTTCTCCTTCATATGATAAAAGTGGCAAGGTGCATGGTTTAAAAGTGATGGAGTCTTATTTGTGTGTTTTATCTTCCCTATAGATCCTGACAATACTTCTTGATTTCTCCTAGTCCCTTCCCACACCACTTACTCCTATGATCCTCTACTAACCTTCATCATATTTTTACTTCTATAATGCCCACTAACTAGCTACCATTCCAAACTTAAAATCGCTTACCAAAACTTATTTATTCCCCTTCCAAATGTGTAGCTCATGCAAAGATAGATCTAACTCTCCAATGGCAAAGCTTCAAGTCCACATTGAATGAAAAACTTCTTGACTTCTAATGGGAAATGTCTAATATATCAACCACATGGTTCTCTAAAGAACAAAAATTTGGCTTCTTCAGGATAAGAATAAGTGGTTATAGCATACTCTAGAATGTAGCTATTCAATTCTCCTCTCCACTAGATATTAATAGCTTGTGTCCATAGTTTTCTTAGTCATGTTAAACTCTTTATCTTTATAGCATCCAAGACTATTTTATCCCAATTTTTCATGATCAACCTTGAGCATAAGTAGATAGTAAGACATGCAAGTGAATAGGGATTTAAATAAATAAAGTTTCATATAATGTAATATAGATATTTTTTCCACCCACTGATGAGCAGAAACTCCTAGTTTAAGATAATAAATCACAAAATTATCCTTGACCCTAGTAATCCATTATTCAATACCTTCAAGGGCGATACGTTCAAGCATATTCCATTACTATGTAGAAAGTGCCATGGGTCTTAGCAATGGAACCAAAATGTTGGGTTTTTATTCCTTAATAATGTTTCAAGTGTTAAAATATATCCCCAACAAGCTAGCATGCTATCCCTTCATGAAATACTATGGTATTATATGCTCACCCAAAATGTAAAATAAGGGACCATTCCCCTAGGCTATGTGTGTAGTAACACAATAGTCATATTATTGAGCTTGAACTTATATCTAATTATAAGTTACATATAAAATTAGAAACACTAATTTAGTCCTTGTCTTATTAAGCTCAAAAAATATAATTACATAGATAAATGCCATGAAGTTCAAAGAGTATTATGCAAGTTCTAAAAGTAAAAGTTGTATCAACCTCATAATGAGCTACACCTACAAGTTACTCAACACAAACCTATCATCAGATGCATGAATATCCATTAATTAGAACATGAAAATCAAAAATAATTTTAATATCTGTAACTTTATATTATGGCTTAGCAAAATGATATCCAATACCCATCACTTTCCAATGCTTTTATACAAGGGTATTTATACTTTTTTTTCCTGACCAAGTAAGTACATAATTAATGACATGAGCAACCAACCAATGAACTCTACATGAATTAAGAGTCATGGCATTCTATTAACTAGTTTCTCCTAAGGACCCAAGCCTTTGCACCCCATATATACGTGTTTTATGCTAGAACCTTACTGCCATGTGTCTATATCTTTGTGGGAAGGTGCAAAAATCATGATGGATAAGGTTTGGATGGACCTTTAGAATTTTTCCTTAACCATCTCCCACATCCCATGTGCTCCCTAAGTCTTTCACTATTTTTTTATGTCTTATACTCTAAGTTGCCTCATATTTATATCTCATCTTTGACTAGGTCTTCTCATGTTGGTTCTTTCACACCCTTGTCCTTTTATGTCTTACTAGTTCCGCACCATGGTGCTTTTTCATAATTTTAGTTACACACCCTCTTATCTCTGTGCTTATGTTCCTATAGTTTTGTGTCAATTTCATATAAAATACCAAAATACTTAGCCAAAATTTGGGGTCCAACATAAACTAAGTCCCTGATTATATGGATGGTCCAATGATGGCATAGTATTCAATTTAATCAGGTAGGGGTGCACTAGTATTTTGGACTGCCCATACTACCACTCTAGGATATATAGTTATAGATAATGACATCATAATATTCAATGGGCTACCACACCAATGCAACCCATACCTAACAAAATCCATTCAATGACATCGAGTAGTTGAAACCAACTATCATATAAATAGGGTGGAATTATCCATCATATCATGTTACCCATAACCATTCCATTATCCATCACATCAACATTATGTTACATATATATATGAGATTAATATATTATATGATATGTATATGAACTACATCATACATATCATCCATGTCATGTTTAACATCATGCATGTTTTGTCACTTTGGTCATACCATACATACTATGTATGTAATGTAGTTGCATCAATAATTGATAAAATTGTTTAATAATTGATACAATCATTTAATGGATAAATAAAACTATATATAGCCAATAATATTGATATACTTTAGCCCCTATCTCTATAGATACACAAAACTAGACAAATCTAGCTTCCTTACCAGACTTTAGACTAATTCCTACCAACCATTGCAAATTAAGCCTAAGAATCACTGAATGCCCTAAATTTGCATGTGCATCATTAATCAAAGCTTAAAATCATGTTAAGACATCCCTAATTAGGGTATCTTATTGTATGAAATAATAAACTCTCATATATTTATACCTAATCACTTTGTGGCATCAAAACTATCAATTTGGCCTATGGACCTATTAAGTGGGACACTTGCACACTTAAATCAAATCTTACAAGAGCTAAAATGGTAATCTAAATAAATTAACAAACTAAACAAGATTAAATGCCTAGTTTAATTATCCATTTAAAATTAATGAATATCTAAAAAATGAAATTCAAAAACTCAAAATATCCTAGCCTTTCATCATTACCTTTATATGTTGTCAATCTCTTTGAAAATATCCTAAAATATCTAATTTGAGAGCCATGCCTAGTCATTACATATAATAATTACTTGATAACTATTAACTCAACTAGAGTTAGTTTTAACTCACCTAGGTTTATTTTGAACCCAATCTAAGCCTAAACTCAACTTTGTCTCACCTTGGGTGAGATTTAATTACTAAGGCTATAAATATAAGGCTATGCCTATTGAACTCTAAGCTATTTTTTGGTACAAATTTATTATGCACCAATATATTCCACAAGCTATTTTTAGCATAAATTTATTATTTACAAATATCTTCAACAAGATATTTTTGGTACAAATTTATTATGCACAAATGACTTCAAAGCTTTGATGAGATTAGTTTTATAATGCCTAAATGCCTAGAAAGTAAGGTTACCATACTCAAATATTAAGATAATCAACATCAAAGACAAGGTGCCAAGGAGAGAAGGACCCAAACAACCTCCATTTTCAAAGACTTATTAATGCACAAGCTGAGTAAGCCATTTGGAGATCCTAAGGAAGGTAAATGAGTTATTGTATTTTATGTTTTTGTTGTGATATCATTTAGTGTTTGGTACTAAGCTTTCTTCAGTGTCTAGTCTAGGAGTGTAAGTGTTATTGTGTTTATATGAGTTTTATTGATTAAACTATTATAATCCTAACCTCCCTTCTTGGATTCCTTGAACACATGGATAATTGATATACTTGTTCAATCATTGATAAAATCATTCAATGGATAGATTGAACTAGATATAACCAATAACATTGATAGACGTTACCCCATATCTCTACTCACTATAAATCTATATCTAGATTTATATGTGGGGTGGGGGTGTTAATATATAGTGTGTTAATTAAGCTATATATTATGTTAATTCCAATGAAAATCTATATCTATATAGTGAGGGTGGTCATGATCATGTTGTTGTTCATTGGAAAAAGGTGTCACACCATATCATTCTTTCCTATTTTTTACAATCAATAGATATTATGATATTATGTATGTAATAATATTCACGTTGATTCATTAGCTTGGTGGGCCACTGCATTATATAGATATGGGATATGGATATGGCATTGATTTTTTATGGCCATAACCATAGTTGATGAAGTATGGTAGAGTAATTAGTCAACTCTCTAGGCCTATGACTTGAAGAGTATGGGTTCAAACCATACCCCTACCTATAAGATGTCGTATAATGGAGTCATGAAGCTACCTCAACTAAATTTAGATTGTTGTCAAGTTCTCTCCCATATACTACATAGGATAAATAGTTGAGTTTATTGAGTGTCCCATAGATAGGGATATTAAGTAACCCCAATTTATAAATAAGGGATAATTCTATATTGTTATATATATAAATGAATAAATAGAGAGGTCCCCCAAATATAGATATGAGAACCATATATGGACAAAGGTCACACACACCTCTCCTACCTAGATATAGATAGGGGACCTTGATCGATATGATAAATTAATTAAGTCTCCATATATAGATAGGGTGATCTTGTCCTCTTCAGATATAAGTAGGGGTTGCAAAGTGTCCATATATAGATAGGGCCCCTTAATTGGTTTAATAATTGAGTGTTTAATTGACCCTATATATCTAATGGCATCCTTGATCCTATATATATATTGATATAAAATATAACATCAGTCATTATTGATTAATGCATGAGTGATGCACAAATAATGTATATTCTATTCTTTTATCTATAGAAGATAGGGATAGGGCATATAGAATATAATGAGCACATTGGTGGATGATGGTTATCCCATATCTCTCTATATATGTGGCACCCCTAGATATAGATTAACCATTTATAGTTAGGGTTGAGAAAGAGGGCCCATAATAATTGGGGGGATCTAAATTTATGATTGACCCTATATATCTATCTAGATAAGGCCCCACATAAATAATATGGGTGTTGGATTACCATATATATAGGGTAAATTTAGGGCTCCACATTCTAGTGATTGTTGTAAAATGTTACCCTTGTGTTTTTATAGGGAATATATAACATATTTATGAAGTTATGCATGAGATAAAACTCAAATTCTAGTTTTAATTGATGGATAACACTCGATAGAGAAGTGTGGCCCTAAAATCTGGAAATGATTGATGGGAAACCATACCCATCTTGGGGAGTCAAGGATTTGATAGGTTCTATTGTATTATAATACATATATAATAGAGTATATAAATCAATTTATTTTTTTCAAAATAACACCAATGATTAATGAAAAAAACACTAGTGATTTATAGGAAGAAAGAGTGGATGACACATAAACCATATTGAGTTTCTCCTCACCTTTATATAAAAAATGGAAGCACTCAATTGATTTAGATTAAAAGGTGGATTAGAAGGAAGGGTAGAGGTAGAATAGTATAAATCCAATAATAATAAAAAAATTATACCATCAATGTCCTTATAATTAATCAACATTTACTTTCTATAAGTTATAGACATAGTGTTGTTAGTATGTTATCTCAAGTAAAAATGGATAAATATGCTTGTATGACTAGGGAGAATGCATTAATGTTCCTGTGCATGAATTTTGATGGTTTTAAATGGATATAATTTTGTCATGTTGATTTTTTCCTATAAACCCCATAATCTCAATAATAAATTACATAAAAGAGTGTTTGGATATGCATGGGTCACCAATGCAATGCACGTTGCCCCAATCATACCACTTATAATTGATTTTAAAGTGAATTTGGGAGATAGCACATATATTATCTCAAATAATCTATATTTGGGTGATCTCATATATATTATCCCAAATAATCTATGAAATTTGATATTATTATGCAACCTAATTATTTTTAAGATTTAGGACATTACACATAGGTGTTTGTGTCATTTTATCTTTTCCTACATGATCTTGATTTTAAACTATCTATTTTTATTTATATTAATGAGTAAAAATGAGTATTGTTTATACATAACTCCCTTATTTTATGAGGTGTTATGCCTCCCATTTTACACCATACCTTTGCCTTAGCCTTTTGATAAATCTTGTTTGTATGTGTCATTTGATTGAAAAAGGTATCATTACACTACCCAATTCATTTCAAGTTTTATGCATTTGAGTCTTGAAACAAACCATTGATCATATATTTAAAGCATAATAATGCCATTAAAATAATCATAATCGTTTCAAATACTTTTTTTTCTTTGTTTCCAAACTCCCATTTCAAAACTAAGGCCACCATTTGGATCTATACCTACTGTTGCTATGTTATTCGTTCTTGTCTAGATTGTTGTTTGTTCAAAGAAGCCTAGTTTTCCAAGTTGAGTTTAATTATCCTTGAAAAGTTCAAATACAAATATTGATTAATTTTTTCCTATACTTTGTGTAATTTTGGCCTATAAATCTATCTTTCTCTTTTAGGTTGTGTAAATTAGGTTGATTATTTGTTTAATTTGAAAACTATTATTTGTGTCAGATT
The DNA here is from genome assembly GCA_037957365.1 of Torreya grandis. Lineage (NCBI taxonomy): Eukaryota > Viridiplantae > Streptophyta > Pinopsida > Cupressales > Taxaceae > Torreya > Torreya grandis. The sequence goes on along the minus strand of JARHVA010002584.1, from coordinate 69,579 downwards.
TTGGGGGAAGTAGTCTATCTTCTATATTCCTAGAGCTTGATGCCTTATAAAAATTAACCAAGTTCATGTTTAAATATGAATGCCTAGTTTATGCCAATGTTTTTTAGAGTTGTTAGACTAAATCTCATATCTTGTTTTGTTTAAAGTCTAGCTTTTATTCCTTTTCTAAAAGACTTGGCACATGCCTATTTTGAGCCTAGCTTTTGTGCCTTCTCCAAAAGACCTATAAACTCTTATTTTCTTATATTAGACTTGTTTGAAATAATTTTCACTTAGAGTTTAGAATTCTAGTTTTCATTCATCCACTTGACCATTTGTTTAACACATGTGATGTTAGACTATTTTAGACCAAGTTTTAGCACATACCTTTTTGGAGATACAAATCCATTCCTTCAACCAAGCTAGACTATGTTTGGACCATTTGTCCTTTGGTCATTATTTTTAACAGTTTGTATAACTCTAGGCCTTTTTTCAAAATGGTCATCATTGATTTGGATATGTCTCATTATATTCATAGTCAATTCATGTGCAATCCATGTTATGATAACATGGTTGCACAAATTGACTTTAATCAAGACCCCTATGGTGAGGAGGTGGTTTGTGAGATGTATCGTTATCATCTTTACAATCATAAATATTGAGAAAAAAGTGAATATCCTTAATCATAATATACATTGGTACCTTCTTTAGGATGGTTAACATATAATGTTCTCTATTTTATCACTCATGGTACCCAATCCACTACCTATACTATTAACCCTCCTTTGGATTTTTAGAGTCACCAAGTTCCATATCATCTAAGTATTACCATTCTAGGGCCTCATCCTTTGTCTCATGATAGAAACCAAGATTCACAACACCCTACCACTACCATTTCATGCCCTTCCAAGTAGGTAGCTCATTATCCCAACAAAGTTGTGCAAATACAACTAGACAGATTAAAGTTACCATCTTAGGTTAGTAGCTAACCTTTGTTAAGCCCATCATAGATAATATTATAATTATCCATCCACCAACCACCCTTCATCTATTTCCAACCATCCCCCACTTTAAAAAATCCATATTGATCATCGAGCTAAAATAGAGCCAACTAGTGCCTCTCCAACTAATCCAATCATTCGAAGACTAGTATTTTACAACTACTTCTAAACCAAGGCCAAGAGAACCATCTAATCTAATTTTTTAAATTGTTGAAAAACCTATTTATGACAAGTCAACCTATTATGAATTACCTTTTGATACTACCCCTATTATCGAGGAGTCTCACTTTGATAAGTCATCCTTGTTGAGCCACTTATTAACGATTTTAATTACCTTTGGTAAAATCATTATCTTAACCATTGTCTTATTTTAAAGAGAGTCCTTCCAATAATCCAATATTTTTGTAGTTGTCTCTTGACCTTTTCACCTCATTGAGGAGTCTCACTTTGACAAACTAGTCTTTTTGGATCATATTATTCCATCACAGGCCATTTCCTGTCCAATACCAAATATTCAACAAGACATCATTGTAAAAAGATCCACACCAAATGAAAAATTAGAATTAAAGTCAGGTTTTATTCTTGAATTGACATCAAATTTAGCATCAAAACTATAATAAATATCAGTATTATCAAATTTAGAATCCCTTGAGTTAGACTTAGCTTCAAAATCAAAATACATTCATGGTTGTTATAATATTGGCTACACTTGCCTCATAGATGAATTTGAATATATTTGTGATCCTTCCATAGTTATTGAGAATGATTAATTCATCATCGGCACAAGTATCCTAGTATCTTCTAAAAAGATTGTGATACCTCTTCCCATTTTATTACCATTGCACATATCATTATCACCAACCAACCTAGCCATTATATTGGCATTACACCTCCCACAAGTGTTGATTAGGATTGACAGAATCATACTTTTTTGAACTACATTCATGGTGGTATATCAGTTGTAAAATATCAAGGGGACCAAGACCACATTCATTTATAAGAAGAACATTCTCCTAGTGAAAATTTTTTAGAGGCACTAAGGGATAATAAAAGTACAAAATCAGCATCTATTAGTGAAACCTTTTAAAGGTACTTGAAGACAATCAGAGTCAAAAGTTAACATTCCTAAGTGAAACCTTTTTAGAGGGACTAGGGGACAATCAATAGAAATTCATTGGTGAAAAACTCATTGATGCACCAATAACTAATCATAATAGTTCTTCACTATTTAATGAAGACATTATCAAATATAACATCAATATAGCTTCCAATCTATAACATAATAGATGGTAGATACTCTCAGGCCCAAATAATAAAAAAATATGGTGGTCCTATCAAGAAAATATTTAAAAGTTTTTGGCCCCATCATATCCAAATTTCTATCAAATCTAGAATCAAAAACATTATGTGTGCCTAAAAATATCAATATTTATTTTTTGCCCAACCATTATCATCCATATTTACATTGACAAATCAAACCTATCATCTAATATTTATCCATATTTACCATTTCTAGCTACACTTTCCTTTATAGAAGCTACAAAGACACCTTGTCTCGATGTTTTAAGGAAACATAATCAAATACCAATGAAGATCAATAATGATTATTCTTGTTGTATCATATGATGACTAGGATGTGCATCTCCACATTAGTAGGAATAATATAATCATATGCCATTTACCTTTACCATTTTTGTTTTCCATTTAACTTATCATTTTCGTTTGAAATTTATCTTGGCATTTACCTCACCATTGTTATTTTCCATTCATCTTGTCATTATTTCATATCCTATAATTTACCTTACCTTATCACCTGGGGGCAACCCTCTTACCATTATATCTAATTGTCATATCAACATTATTCTTTATGTCATATCCTGTACCATTCTACCATACCTTAATTATTGACCAAAGCTTGTTTTGATCTACCCTACCTATCCCTTTTTGACCTTGGTTTCATTGGTACTTAAAACATTTTCTCTGAAGGTATTTTGATCTAGTTTCAATAGTTTTAGAATTATGTGTTTAAATAGTAGTCTACAAAAGTATTATGATAGTGAATTTGGCAAGTTATCTTTCATTTAAGTTTGACTGGTATTACTGATTATAACCAACTTTGGGAAAATAATTATTCCACCTTGTGTTACTAATTTTAACTACTTATGGGAAAATTAGTATCACAGACCACCTATGCCATTATTTCCTAATTATAATCGCCCATGGGAAAATTAGGAACAACACCTTTTAACATGCATTATTGCATCCCCTTACCATTTGCCTTACCATTTTCCTTTATTTTTGAACTTATTTTTACCTAGTTGTATCTCACTACCTTTTGTGTTGGCAGAACTACTAGGACTTGAGGTCCTAATGGGACAATATAGGTCATGCTCGATTCACGTTCAAGTCAACTCAGTCCCTCTTTTCTATATGCTCTCACTATTTTGAGAGAAACCTAAGCCAAAGCTCTTGAAATTTTATGAGTGGTATCTTGTTAATCTATAATGAGTTAAAATACCTAAAAAATCCAAAAACATTCATAAAATTCCAAAATCCTAAACATTAGAAAATCAAATTACCATTTCCTAGAGAGATATAAAGCCTCCAAAATCCAAAAACATGCATCCTATTTAAACCTATTCAGTCATCCTCGATCCACCCTACCAAGGAAAATTTATTATTGGTTCTAATCCATTCCACTACCATTAGGGGTATGAACTTCCTGTAGACATCCAATTCCTAACACCATTTATGTTGAAATTGTCAATCTTACTCAAATTCCACTCAAATGCACATTTTAGGTCAAAATCCATAAAAAGTGCTAAATGGTTTGAACTTTTTATTTTCAAGTACCAATTTAGGTCAAAGTATCCCTAAATAGGGAAATGCATTTTATGGGCCAACTAATTTTGATCAAATCATTTCGAGTCAAAATGACAATTTTGTCCTTTAGTGCTCTAGATCACTTTTTTCTTTTAATTCATTGGTATACATCATGTACCTTTATTATTTGGTGTTGGCAACATCCTAAATTGGAATACAACTACAAAACATCTAGCATCACCTTCCAGTTCCTCTCTAGTTAAATTATGATCCAATAATATGACTTTTAGACCATTTTGATTAATTGTGCACCAATTTCCAAAGAGTTACACTAAACTTGATTAAACTTACTTAAGATAATTAATATAATTTAAGATATTAAGTAAGAATTCCATAGATATTTTTGAATATCTCATTATTAGAAATTGATTTTGAAAATTTGCATCACCTAGTGACATCATCTATGGGGTGGCATCCATAAAGCCATAATTGCATAAAATATCAAGATTATGGGTCACCCATGCTTAGTTAATGCCTCCCATGCCTATTTAATGCTTATTTATATTGAGGATATTTATGAGTTTAATTACAAATATTAGGATTATCTATGACCACACATCTCAATCTTGAGATGGATGGTCATGGTTGATATTAACCAATCTCAAAAATCTATAAATAGAGAGGCCATGAACATGAATTTTAAGCTTGAATATTACAAAGTTATAGTGTTAAAATTTTACCACAATCCTTTACATTTGACGATTTATTTTGTTTGCAAGATTCATTGATATGCTAGTTTAGTGATTTAGAATCATGAGGCTAGGTTTTATGGAGTGTTCTTGAGACATTGGAGGAGTTTTCCACCTTTGTTGACAAAGACAAGGATGTTTTATCAAGAGAGAACATATTTTTTAGCCACATGGGTATGGTGAATGCATTTGGGAAGGTAATATGATGTTTCTTTTTTTCATTTGTTTCTTGCTATCCTTTGTAATTCCCATAGGAATAGATAGGCTTAGTCAGTTATTTATCTATGCATTTTTCATGATTTATGGACCAATGTTTGACTAAATTTCTTTGTAATCCTCTTTACTTATTGGCACACCCAGTGGGATAAAACACATCCCACACATGAAGAAGATCATTTTTCATCTTTAAAATCTTCATTTGGATCATTAAAACTCTTAAAAATTGATTTTCTAACTTTGTTTTTCTATTTTTGTTTGCCACATGTTTACACAATAACTAATGTCAGTTAGTAAAACCAACATCAATTGGATAGCTATCATCATTCACATTGGTATAACTGATGTTAGCTAGATAACCATCATCGGTTATCAAATGTAATCATCGTTAGTTATTTAACCAACATCAATCACTATGTTTTTCTTAAAACATAAACCTGAGAGTCCTTTTTTTTAAGTTCATTATTTCAAACCTAAAATAGCTTCAAGACTAAAAGACATGCTAACATTTTTGTTTCAAGACCAAGCTTGACATTTGCTAAAAACATGTTTTAGATCACCTTTTGCATGCTTAAAAATCAATTACGAACCTTGTTTTGGTGTTTAACCAAAAATTTAGATGTTTATGGTGAATGTTTTCAAAGTTTACAACTAAGACCAAGGTGTCAAATGAAAACCACCTTATTTTCCATTTGGGCTTAAAAATGAACTCACCTTTTCAAGCTTTTTGTCTTCAATAATTGTTTGATCTAATTTTATTTGGTAAAGAGAGGGGTGTTGTGTGTATGCTCTTCCATTTTTCTCTTTTAGGTAACCCTTAGAATCAAAATCACCATTTCTATTGCAAGTATCCTAGTCCAAGGCTTAGAAATAATGTCATCTAAAGTGCTCCCCAAAAACTTGTTAAAGTTTGGGTGATCTTGAAAATGACCCTAAAGTCTTTCTAATTTCATGATTTATTTATTTTTATGCAAACTTAGCTTGTGAGGGGGACATCATTACCTCCCATGAGTTCTTTAGGGAAGCTTTGACCTGGGGTTTCATCTCCTGCTATTGGCTTCATTTGGCTCCTAATTGGAGTTGCACATGGGACGTATCTACATTTGGACATTACACTACACTAAGCGAACAACATGATGTAGTGGTTGTAAAAAAGACTTGACATTTTTACAACTAGCCAATGTCATGGTCACCCAAATTTTTTTCTCATCTTTTGCATCATTTTATGTGAAATTCATTATGAAATTGATTCCCCTAGAATGATTATAAACTTGCTAGTTTAGTATATCCCACTTTTCCATACCTTGTTAGTTTAGACTTAAGATGTTTGTTTTTTGTCATTAGCTTACTTAGTCTTGATTTATGTCTAAAATTACTTGTTAACTCATTAAGCTTAACCAAAACACATTATCCTCAATTTTCTTGAGCAAAGGAGGCATTACACTGTCTAATTAGAAAATTCATCTTTTCCTTGTTTAATATCTTGTCAAAAACTTTATGTCATGTCATCCACTTTGGCACAGTCATGCTACCCAATTGAGTCTAGATCTTTTACCCAATTTTTTTAAATAATTCATTTATAATCCATATTCAAAATTAAACCTTTCTGAGTTTTAAAGGTTGGTGTGGCAGAGAGGGTTCACCATTTTCGCACTAAGCTTGTTCTAACTTGGGTTCAATTTTCCATTTGGATTAAAGGTCATTTATTAAGACTCAAAATCACATTATCATCTTGGTGGACTCAAGTCATCTTGCATATCGCTCATAATCTAAGTCTTAGAACATATTTTATCCTACTGGAACCATATGGTGATGTTGTGCTACTTATTTGGTCCTAGCTTTCTACTTAGTGATTAGAGTGTGTTTTTATATCTTGAGTTGCTTAGTCCATTTTGTCTTCTTCATAATATAGAAAAATTTCCTCTAAAATTCTAGGGCAAACTTGTCAAATTTGAAACTAGATTTTATATTAAGGGTGTATCACGAATATCTATATTTTGTTGTACTAGTTTTCACCTTGGGTCTTTGAGTTACCTTACCCTCTTTCAATATATATAATTTCAGCCTTACCAAAGGTTGAGTAAACTCATGAACCAAATACTATAAATTGTGGGTGGTTTCAAACCACCCTCCCTTATAGTCTCATTGGTACCTTGGTTATTTGTTTAAAAGAGAGCCAAATTATACTTTGTTTTGTTGCCAAGCATTGGTCCAAAGTTAGTCAAACACACAGAACAAATATTTTAGACATGACTCAAAGGTTCACTCGTAGTGGGGCATCTTATGGCCTTAGTTATGAAGATGAGAAATTTTATGATGGTCAAGATAACCCCCTTATTTTTTATTATATCCCCACAATGGTAGGATCTAAAGATGGTTACAATGAATATCAACCCCAATAAGATCAAGATGAATCCCTTCATATATTGATAGAATCAGGTGCTAGACTACCTTCTAACTTCCTATAGAACAATTACATACCTTAGTTAGAGAAGGATAACAATGATGGAAAGATCAATATTTTCCACAAATAGACATACCTTCTTCCTCTAACAAAGGAAAATAAATATAAATAGAGTCAAAACCCACAAATCCAGATCTTCTAGCTAAGACCAAAATAATAAGTCAATGATATGCAGATCAACTTATCATGGACTTAACTGACTCCCTAATTGCCACTTCAATTCATAATAATGCTTTGAAAGAACAAGGAAATATGGTTGAAAGTATGCAACAAATATTAGATGAGGACATTACCATAGTAGATCAAGGTAATCTAAATGAACAATTAAAGTCACAAAAGACCTTAAAAAGTGTTCCATTTGACATCGAACATACTTTATTCAATCATCAAGAACCTCTTGTTACTTTAAAAATGTAAAAAACCAAACATTTAGTTTGAATTGAGTGAATCCCTCAAGATAATCTGGCTAGTTCTTTTCAACCAACACAAAAATTGGTAAATAAACATAAAAAATTCTAAAATCAATAAAGTATGAAACAACCAAATTCAGGGAATGTTTTACAATTCAAGAATCAATGGCCTATATTCTCAACTTAAGGAACAAATTAGAACCAAGTCATGGATCAAAGTTTATACACTCCCTATAGATCCACACAAAACTAGGGGCACATTCCACCCCAATAGCAAAAAAACCAGGAACACATTCCACCCAAATAGTAATAAAACTAGGGGCACATTCCACCCTAACAACAATGAAACCAGGGGCACATTCTACCCCAACAACATCTTTTTCAATCCACAAACACACCAAACATACAAGAATGTAATTTTATGAAGATTTTTTTTTAAATAATGGAGATGAATATAGGGTCAAAAAGTACAAATTTGATGAGATATGCCCATATCCATTTCATTTATCTATTCTCTAAAACCCATTTCCACCTCATTTAGAGGCACCCAAATTTGACAAGTATAAAGGAAAAGGAGATCGACATGAGCACATATAGGCATTCTTCATCTTATGTCAATAGATTGCTTATAGTAGTGAGTACTTACTATGACTATTTCTATGAATTTTAGTGAGACAAGCTCTTGATTGGTTACTTAAACTACCCAATAGATCAGTTATGGATTGGAATGACTTACCAAAAAAGTTCATTAACCATTTCTCATATAACATAGAACATAAATTAACCATTTTTGACTTATGCAAGTCCAAGCAACGTGATGGTGAAAGTTTTGTTGCATATCTTCAAAGGTGGAGAGCACTGACAGGCTACTTTCAACATAATTTGCTAGATAAATAGTTGGTGGATATCTTTACATATAATTTACATCTTAAAGTTGCACATAATCTATGGTTAGCTTGTGTTAACTCATTTGAAGAAATTATTTACAAAGGAGTGCATATTGAAAAGACTCTTATTGCTAAGGGCCTTGTTAAGATTTTTGCACAAGATTAAATGTCTAATCAGACTAAATTGCTAGTTCTAATAGTTAGGTAGGATGAGCCTAAAGTCTTTAAAAAATATAATAACATGGTTTAAAATGGGGTGACTGAAACAAGACATGTACAAATGGTACATGTTATGCCTCATCCAAATGTACAATTAACTCCCCCAAATCCACTACCTACTTTCAGATACAACCTCCATGAAGGACATTTCATAAAAAATTTAGAGTATTTAGAAAGTTAAGAGAATTGGTTGAAACAATGTTACAAAATCTCATTACAACTAATTTAATTATATGGCCAGTATCAAGGCCATTTCCTCAAGATCAACCAAAACCAGATTGGTACAAAGAGAACAAATGTTGTAGCTTTCATCATGTTGTTAGTCACAATGCATATCATTGCATTTAATTATGACATATTATTGACAACTTTATTGAAGTAGTGAACTAAAAATTAAATTTCCCCCTAATTAGGACACAAATCAAGATATGGGAATCTGCAAAGAACCCTTTCCTCGACATGATCCACCACCACCAAGAAATAATTAAAATAGTTAAAATCAAGGATAGATGTAGAATCAGAACCAACAACAAGGTCAGAATCATAATGATCATAATTGAGATCACAATTCCCATACTAATAATGTGGCTTATTAAAATATACCTTATAACTATAATAATATTGTGGGATGCATTTCTGTAACCCACATTGCCACTGTTATAGTAAAACTACATGGCTAATCTCACATTTCTCATAAAATGGGACCCATATTTATAGGTTCATCACCCTCTCCCCCTAGTAATACCAAGTCAAGTTTTCATGATCATGTTGCTACTCCATTCACATGGGTTACTAATCCTAAACAATAACACCTTTCTTATAATTATAAAGACTCCTCATTAACCCAAAATTATAGCAATACAGTTAATCACCCATGAGTCACCATCCAAGGCCCTTTGCTTTCATCTTCTAATTATAATAACTCCTTACCACCTCTAAGTTGTGCCGTCACAACTAGGTGCCCATGAGTTACCATCCAGGGCCCTTTGCCCACTTCTTCCATAAAACCCAATGAGAACATTGTGCCAATAGTTCTAAAGCCAAATACTATCCAAATAAAGACTAAAATATTTCAATCCATAATTCAAAGGCCTTATAGTCTAATGGATCAATTAGATAAAACCCCTATACAAATTTCCATATAAGAACTCTTACAGACATCTGATGTCCATAGAACCATCTTTATCAAACTTTTGTAAGATTATATTTTGCCTAATGATATAGTCCTTGATATATTCTAGAACCTATTTGGACACTTGTCTTCATTTCAAAAAATCACATTCAATTAAAATGACATGTCCACCCTCAGCCCAAACCAAAATAACCCACTATATCATTACAAATCACAAGATCAAGTGAGTTATTATAAATAATGGTTCAGGGCTAAACATCGCATCTCTTAAATTGGTACAATGATTGGGCACATGGATAAATACATTCAGCTAAAAACTATTACAATTAAGGCTTATGATAATGTTGAGGAGTCATCTGGTACAATTTGGTTACCAGTCATGGTTGGGTCTATATCTCATCACACATTATTCCATATTGTGGATATTGAGCTTCCTTATAACATAATTCTTGGTCATCTTTGGATCCATGAAGTATAGGCAGTTCCATCTACTCTTCACCGATGCCCTAAGTTTCCCTATGATGGGATTAAGGTTACTATTCCTACTTATCAGTAGTCACATCAATACTACAAACATCTTAAACAAGAGTTTCATAATTAAAACTAATGCCTAGGTTCTAAATTTATTGTAAAGAAGAACAAAGCCATCATTTATCATCCATCTCCATCTAATTATATATACCCTAGTGATCTAGCCTCCACTTCATCTAATCAATTTCCTATAGCTCTAAACAAGCAGGTTATTATTAAAGACATAGGCATTTCCACGTACCATCTGAAGGACGTCCTCCATATTGCAAAATTGACAAAATCCTTTAAAACATTTGGTAAGCCTAAAACTTCATAGACTCCTAACAAACTTGATAAGATTTGGTAACCAAAGAAGAAATAACCAAAACCTCTTGTGGTTTTTGTATCTACAATTACACCAAAGAAAGATCAAGAGGCTTTTATCGAGGGAGATTGGTTATGTTCTAAATGCCTTGCTAATTATTTCTAGAATCCAAAGTATCCTATCCCTAACAAGATAATGAATCATATTAAATATATAAGAAAAGGCCTTGGTCCATAGGCATAAGGAATTTTAGAACCCTTATCAGCTAGAGTTATCAATTGGAATCATGGTCTCAAATTTAAACCACTAGAGGATGACCTCATGACATTTGATAGTGACTCTTCCAAAGTGACTAGTAATAAGACTCCTAGTAGTGACACAACATCCCATTATATCCTTTTTGATGAGCTTGCTGACTCATATTTTTTTGATTCAAATGCCATATTGACCATAATTCCTATTGGAGCTTCCCATCTTGAAGCAAAAAACCATCCTAATGGTGTTTCCCTTCTTGAATTAGGACATTATATCTTTACCATTTGTGCTTTCCATCCTGAAGTAAACCCTCACTATAACCTATGCCTTTCCCATCCTAAACTCATATATTAGGATCAACAAAATTTGATCATATGCCTCGATGAGTTATAAAATTAAGAATCAATTAAAGAATACATGGGCCTACGAGATACATTCTCCATTAGTGATCATAAGCAAGGTTTTGATTTTTAATTATATTCTTATGCCTACTTTGGAGATCAGGCAAACTTTCTTGGTCATAATAAAGAATAGAAATCAAGATATTTGGGTGAAAACCTCTTTGAGGCACTTGTCGATCAAGGAAAAAGTAAAGAAAAAGACAAGCCTTTGAGTAAAAACCTATTTCAGGTGCTGCCAAGAGGGAAAGTTTGCTCATCCCCTCAAGACATAGAAAGTCCATCTAGCCCAAGTTCCATAACTAGTACAAGCATCTCTTTAGAATAACATCAAATATTTGAGCATCTTACTCTTGAGTTTCTAGAGATTTTTACTAATTAGCCTTTACTTGAGAAGGCATATTCTGATTCTTCATATTATCCAGATCTTTGGGAGGAACAACAAGAAGATATAGTAGAGTAAAATGATAATGACCATACATTGCCTACAATTCTAGAGGATGGATCCACACTCCTTGTAGAGAACACAACAAAAGTGAATTTTGGAACCTATGAGGATCCTAAAATTATTTATCTCAAAGCTTCCCTTATTGAAGTAGAACATGAACATATTATATCCATTCTTAAGGATTATATAGACATCTTTACATGGCATACTCTAACATGCCAGGCTTGGACCTAGATTTAGTTGTGCATCATCTTGTTGTTCACCCTAATGTTAAACCAGTCAAGAAAAAATTAAGAAAGATGCATCCATGCATCACCCTTTTGGTTAAGGCCAAGTTGGAAAATTTTTCAGGTGTCAATTTTATTAGACCACCAGACTACTCTAAATGGGTTTTAACATTGTACCAGTGAGTAAAAAGACCCCAAAGATACTTATTTGTACTAACTTCCATGATATAAATAAAGCATGCCCTAAAGATGATTTGACTCTACCTAACATTGACATGATCATTGACTCAACTACCGAGTATGAGATGTTATCCTTAATGGATGGATTTTTTTATTATAATCAAATCAAGATAGCCCCTGAAGATTAGCATAATACTGTGTTGATCACTTCATGGGGGACATTCTACTACCAAGTCATGCCATTTGGTTTGAAGAATGCTAGAGCCACATATCAGTGTGTAATGACTATCATTTTCCATGACATGATGGATGGCATTATCGAGGACTATGTTGATGATATACTAGCAAAATCAAGAATAAGAATTGGACATCTTGACATTCTATGAAGAATATTTGAGAGGCTTCATGAATATAAAGTTTGCTTGAATCCTAATAAATGTGTCTTTGGAGTCACATCAAGAAAATTTCTAGGGTTAATTGTATCACAATGAGGGATTGAATTAGACCCTATAAAGGTCAATGCTATTATGGAAATGTCTATACCAAACAATATTAAATAGTTGTGAGGTCTACAAGGAAATATCTAGTCTATACGTAGATTCATTTCTCAATTGGTAGATAAGTGCTACCCATTTACCCATCTATTAAACAAAGGGGTAACATTTAAGTGGGATGAAGATTGTTAGATTGAATTTTTAAAGATTAAAATATACTTTCCCAATCCACCGATATTATGACTTCCAACACAAGGAAAGCCACTGCTTTTTTATATATCAGCCATGAAACATGCATTGGGGGCACTTTTGGCTCAACATGATGATCATGGTAAGGAACATGTTTTTTATTATTTAAGATGCACATTGGTAGCCTATGAAAATAATTATATGCCTATTGAGAAGGCATGTTAGCTATGGTGTTCACCACTCAAAAATTATGACATTATATGCTAAATAACAAAACTATTATTATCACCAAGGTAGATCCTCTCAAGTCCCTCTTATCTAAAACATCTATTCAAAGACACATGGCTAAATGGATTATGATCCTTAGTGAGTTTGATATTAAGTACTAGAATCAAAAGGTAATCAAAGGACAAGTTCTTATTAACCAACTTGCAGAAGCTCCTATTATGACCACTTAACCTCTCAAATTTGACCTTCTAGATGATTTTATCATGATGATAGAACAAGCATCACAAGAACCTAAATAATGGATGATCTATTTTGATAGATCCTTCACATCTTGAGGGTCTAGAGCTGGCATATTTTTGATCATGCCATATGGGGATCTAATCCCCAAAGCATTCCATATACAGTTTTATTGTAAAAATAATATGGCTGAATATGAGGCATTGGTTACAGGGATCTATCTTTCTATATAGTGGGATATTCAAATCTTAAAGGTCTATGGAGATTCATAGCTAATTTTAAATTAGACAACTAACTAGTATCAAACAAGGGATGATAAGATTGTTCCTTACAAGAAAATTGTCAATAACCTTAAAACACATTTTAAATCTCTACAGTTTGAGCAAATTCCTTGAGTCAACAATAGATCTATTGATGCCATGGAAATAATTGGTTCCATGATTCAAATACATTATAGTGCTAAAGAGTATCAGTTCTTGATTGAAAATCTTCTTCAGTTGGCACATATTCTATCAAATTCAGAGAGGATATGCATCGTTGTTGATCATAATCCCTCACCTTAGCTACCATGGTACCAAAATTTTTATAACTATTACCATAGTCATGTATTTCTCTCCAAACTTTCCAAAAACCAAAAAAAAACTATTTATTCATCACTTAAAACATTATATCCTTCTTAGAAACATAATTTATCATAAAGGCTATGATGGAATGCTTCTTCATTGTTTATCTTTGGGAGAATCCAAGTTGGTACTAAAGGAGGTTCATGAAGGAATGTGTGGGGCCCATACCAATGGTATAGTCCTAGCAAAGAAACTCCTCAGAATAGGCTATTATTGGTCAAAAATGGAGATAGATGCTTGTAATTATGTAAAGAATTGTGTTCCTTATCAGCATCATGGCAACTTGATACATGCAACTTACTTACCATTACATCTAATTACAACACCATGGCCATTCTCAACATGAAGTTTTGATCTCATTAGAAAAATTAACCTAACATCTTTAGATGGACATAAGCACATTTTGACTACAACTGATTAATTTACCAAGTGGATTGAGGCCATTCCTCTCACTTATGTTATTAGGAAACAAAGAGCCAAATTCATTCATTACCATATCATCTATTGATATGGCATCTTAGCTCATATTATATCCAATAATGGTGGATCCTTTATGAACCAAGATGTGAAATCTCTCTATGTAGAATTCAAGATTAGGAACAAGAAATCCACTCCATATAACTCATAAGGCAATGAATAAGTTGAGTCATTAATTAAAACCATTATAGCCATCTTAAATAAGATTTTCAATAATGCTAGACGTAATTGGTAGTTACAACTCTTTCCTACCCTTTGGGCTTATAGAACCAATCATCACACCCCAATTGGAGCTACTTTATACTCCTTTGTTTTTGGCACTAAAACTATCATCCAGGTCGAGATTGAGATCCCATCATTAAGAATATGACTGGAGCACATTGAAGATAATGAAGACTATAGAGCCTTATGACTACACAAAATAGAGCTTCTTGATGGTAAGCATTTGGTTACCCTAGAAAAATTATAGGCCTACTAGAATAGATCATGGATAAGCTACAACAAATGCATTCTCCCTCAAGAATTTGAGATTGATGACATAGTTTTGAAAGAGAACCAGAAGAATACAAAGACTAAACCCAAAAAGAAAGGAAAGTTTTAACCTAATTGGTTAGGACCATATATTGTCATAGTAAACTATGGATTAGGAGCATATCGATAGTCTAAACCTAATGGTGAGGAAATTTCAAAGCCCATGAACATCATACACCTTAAGAGGTTCTACTCATGAAAAACTTTGAACCATTCTCTACAAGACCCCTGACTTGGGGGCAACTTGTGTTGTCGTAATTTTATCCCACCCTTTTATCTTACCTTGAATGTATTTTATACTACTCTAGTCCACTTTTCATGATTCTCGATAGTAAAGGCTTTGAATCTTTGGCACTCTAAACATATTCTTCATCCCATTCTAGATTGCTCTCTTTGAGAAGCATATTTATTGTTATGTCTAAGGCATGTTATAATCTTGAACACTTTTTATCCCTTGATCAATTATGATCTCTATTATGTCTCATGAACATTATGAACATCCTCAATAGCAGTTCTATGAAGTAGTTCAGCCAAGACAATCTTGTATAACTTTAGAGAAGTGAACAAAAACATCTTCTTAGTTCTAGACCATTGCTACACTATTACAGATAGGTGAATGCAAATACTTTTTTTTTACTTCATGTTTCACATTATTATATATCATATTTTCTATTCTTTATTTTTTCATCAAGAGCCTTGCTCTCATTGATTTGTGAACATGGGTTGTTGTAGCTGGCTTAACTATCTTATAAGAATGTCTACTCTTAGGACATGCATCTCCTTGACTAGATGGTCCCACCTTGTGCATATTTTATCCTAAAAACACCAAACACATTAGAAATACTTTGAAAATACCAAAAACATCAAAAAATGATCCACAAAAAAACAAAAACATTGTCTCATACTTTTATACATTTTTACATTCTTGTTCCACCATGCTATGCTCTTACCATTTTACAAGTACATAAACACTAGTTCATTTCATCTTGTCCCATGTACTTTCTATTTTGCAAGATCATTCTTTCTCATCGAATCAACTTCTTGTTTTCTAGACCATTCTCATCTGTATTTCATATATTCCATTTCTTTTATAACATTAATCATGCTACTTTGATCATCATTTTCTCTTCTATCCCATTTCTTGGGAGAACAACATTTGTCCTAAAGTTCATGTTGGAACATGCATCCATAGAACTATGTAGGCAATGTCCACTTGTCTTATACATCTGGAGTCAGCTTGGCCAACCCCCTTCCTTTTCTTCTCTTCCCCCATTTTTTTGTCATTGTTCTTCTTTAATTAGGGGAAAATTGTCGTGTCATTATTCTTTGTTATGATGTGGTGGAAAGTAACACCTCTACTGCACATGCATGAACATTTGTCTTTAAATTGCACTAACTTGATTTTTGTTTGTGTGTGTTTATTTGAGTTTTCTTGGTGTTTTTTTGTGCTTTCACACCTCTCCTTTTATTTATTCTCCTTCTCTCCTTTTATTACTTCTTGTCTCATCTCAGTCTTGTGTTTCCTTGATTGTTTTCTACTTATATCTTTTGTGTTTCAAAACATCTTGATGATTCACATGGATCTCAATTGTTTATATCTTGATCCTATGTTATTAAATATTTCTTGGACCATTTTATTTATTTTATTATTGTTGGTGTCTTGTTTTCCTATTTGATTTTGCTTTTTCTCTTTTGTGTTCAAGAATGCCTTGATGGTCCACATGGATCTTGATTATTTATATCTTGGTCTCATATCATTAAGATGTTCTTGCATTTTGTTTTTAAACATTTTTATTCCTACTTAAGTCTTGATTGATCATATCTTGATTTCAAGCTAGGTTCATTTATGTTTATCTTTTTCTTCATCTTTTTTTTTGTTTAAATGTAAATTGTTGTAACTCTAGTTTTGGTCATTGTCTTACCATTATCTTTAGTTATAGATATTTACATTTGAAATGGCCCATCAGAATTGGAATCTTATGTCATTCTAAGTTACTTGTACTTATTATTCTTAATTTCTTCTGCTATAGCAATCACATTGTGCTCATGTCTCAAAGTCTTAAACACCTATTGTTCCCAAAATCTGTCACTCATTTTTTGGGACAACATATGAACTATTTTAGTCCTGCATGCCAAAATTATTTCTTTCCTTCTCAAAAATTATTTTGGGCATTCAAATTCTTCATTATTCAAGATTTTTTATATTTTTATAGACTCTGTAGGCTTGAAACTATGGACTCTATAGGCTTGAAACTACGGACTCTCTAGGCTTGAAACTAACAAATTCAATAGGTTCAATGGCTTCAACAGGCAAATTCTCACAAAGGAGCAAGTTTCCAACACTTATGCAATTTCACGATTAGTTCAATGCCTTGGATCAATCAAAAATGTTAATCGGCAAGCTTCAAAAGAAGGATTGAACCATTGAACCATTGAACCCCACTTCCAAAAGGTTTAAAGGTTCGACGAGTTCGAAGGTTCAATGACATCAGCAAGCTTAAAGAGTTAAGCGCTTTGGAAAAAGTTTAAAAAGTTTAACTGCTTCAAGGTTCAATGGCTTCAAAACACTTAACAAAAAGAAGAAGGCTTGAACCATTGAACTGTTGAACTTTGAACCATTTTGGTTCAAGGGTTCAATGGGCTCAATGGTTCGAAGGTTCAACAAGCGGTTGGTTTAACGCGTTTTGTTCAAGCGGTCCAAAGACTTAGTGAAAAACAAATAAATGATCCATTGAACCATTGAAATTTTGAACCTTGAACCAAAATGGTTCAAGGGGTTCAACAGGTTCAAGGTTCAATTTGTTCAAAGAGATCAAAAGACTTAGAAGAAAAGAAGGCTTCAAACGCAAGATTGAATTGTTGAACCGTTGAACCAAAGCTAGTTCAATCAGTCGATTCAATTGGTTAGTTCAAAGGACTGACCCTAATCTGAAGGAGCAACTTCCCTTGTGGAGGGTAGTGAACTATAGGTACTTGCCCTTGTAGAGGGTAAGGAACATTGGTTCAAGGATCAAAAAGTGACTAAGGTTGAAAGGTAAGATCTCCTTTGGACTTTTTGTCTGAGGAAATTACTAAGTAAAGGAACCAAAAGCATTCCTTCAAAAAGATTTTTTGCCAAAAAATGACTAGGGCAAATCCTTCAGACAAATTGTTTGAAGGAATTCCTTTGGACTTTTGTTCAAAGGAATTCACCTAAAAGGAAAAGCAAAATCCTAAAGAAAAGTGGACAAAGCAAAGGAGGATTTCCTTCGGACAAAATGTCTGAAGGAATTCCTTCAAACATTTTGTCTAAAAGAAATGAAGGATCAAGGTCACCTGAAGGAATTAACCCAAAATCCACTCAAAGAAACCTGAAGGGTAGGTACCCTTGTAGGGGGCTCTCGGCACCCCCAAAATGGACCTTTCTCAAGGACCCAAAGGGACACCTTCCCTTCAGGGTGTTCTAAAGGCTTGATAAAGACACAAAAAAAAACTTCACAAGACTTAAACAAAAGGAGACTTCAAAGAACAAGGATTGAACTGTTGAACCTTGAACTAAATGGTTCAACAGGTTCAAAGGTTTAAAGATTCAATAATTTTGAATAAGATCGAAAGACTTAGAAAAATAAAGGAAGCAGTGGAACAAAGAATGAACCAATGAACTGTTGAACCTTGAACCAAATGGTTCAACAAGTTCAATGGTTCACAGGTTCAATGGTTCAAAGGAAGCTCTAGACATGGGAAAGAAGCAGATGATTCCAAAGACTAGTTCAAAGGGACGGTTCAACCAGAGAACAAGAAAGCAATTGAACCAAGGAAGTGATTGAACCAAGTAAGCGATAAAGACCACCTAAACTATTAAACTATTGAACTGATGAACTTTCCAAGGTTCAAAGGTTCATGGTTCAATATGGTTCAAATAATTAGCAACCATTGACATCCCCATAGACGTCAAATTTAAGGTAATGGAATATCCATTAATTTTTTAATAAGATACGGAACTTGAAAAATGAACCAAGCGACCAGCTAAAGAAGATAGCTTGAGAGCTCAAATTACTATAGGGAAGAGAGAATAATACAAAAATATCAGAAATATCTACAAGGGAGTTATTTTTGGTATGTGAAACAGACCACCAAGTGGTCATCTAAGAACACCAAATCAAGGATGTGACCTATTTTTCTTCCATGAAGTAAAGGCAAAGGGGATAGATGTGCAGACATTAGGAAAAGGACCAGATGACCCAGGCCCAAGAGAAGACATTTGAGATGAATGGGCATGCCATAGTTAAGGTAATGTATTGTTCTAAGCATGGCCCCTGATAGAACTAAAAATGCATTCAAAGCATTGAATGCATAATATGGGCCATTCCATGAAACAAAGTGCCAAGTGTTTCTTGGCTACTATATATTGTAATCTCTTTTATTGTTTTAGAGAGATATTTTTGTTATCAGAAGTGAAACTCTACCCAAATTGAAAGGCATTTACTGAGACTTTGAGCTTAGATTGTTAATCATATTTTGTTATATGAATGAGAAAGCAGGTTACTTTCAGACTTTGTCATGTAATGATTATGTTATTTAGGTAATTATTCTTATGTCTATTTCCTAAATGCATTCTTGTCCATTTAATTAAATAAGTAGAATTAGTCGAAGTAACCAGGAAGGTGTCTTGAAGCCGACTGTGGAGAGACTTTGTGCTGCCACAGTTGTCTTTAATGTGTTTATTTTCTATTTCTATTTAAAGGATCTTGGGATGACTTTGTGCCCCCATTATCCTTCATATTTCACTATTGGGTAGTTGATATAGAGACTTTGTGCTACATCTCAGTCTGCTAGTTACCATGCCCCCTGTTACTAGTGATTTGTTCCCTACTAGATAGAACTCCAGCTGTTTGTTGCAAGACCACTTCTAAAAAAAGAGAAGTGCCTTCAGTGTTTCTAGCCTAGATTTCTCCTTTGTTTTTGAACATCATCTCTAAAAAAAGAGAGATGAATGGTGTTATCCTACCCTTGAGTGTTATTTTTTGCTTATATATATAGTATATAACACCTCATATTTATAGGGAACCTCCCCTTGATGAGATGAGAGATTTGTCCCCTTTTGATGTGGTAAACCTACACATTTGGTTGACCAATCTCCCTATGTTGTGGTTGAAATCACCTATTTTTCTCATTAGTTAGATGGTGACAAAATATTCACCCAATAGTTTTTGGTGACTCTGCTGGGGAAGAACGAGCAGTTTCAGTTTTATTCCAATATTCATTTTCTCTACTAGGGACAGTAATTTTGTGCAATTTGAAGCCTCAAGCTTTATATTGAAGCATCACCTATGTCTTATCCATTATCATCATAGCCTTATCAATTTCCATTATATACTCTGAGCTATAAAACCTGAGACACTGGAGATCGAGTGTTTCATTTCAAAAGTCAATTCTCTGCCAGCTTCACACCAATAATTTTTGGTGTCTCCACTAGGGAAGAGCGTGTAGTTTGAATCCTCAAGCTTCAAGCTAAAGTAGGACCAGTTCTTTTCCATTTTTATTTTACAATCTAGCAACTCCATAGTATAGGAGAAGCTAGAGATCTAAAGGTGTTGTTAACCCTATTTTTGAGTTGGTGCAGTAGAGCAATTTTGAATTGTTTCCTCCACAACCTCACCTTCAGCAAACTAGGAGTCTTCCTCCTACCAACACCAGGTCACCAACACAAGGCAGAGCTTCTTTTCCCTCTACTAGTAGAGCTTTGCTCATACATACCCCACCAAGATTTGTTATCCCCCCTTTCCATAATCATACAATGGTAGCTCAAGGCCCCTGGGGTAACTCTGTTGGTCCACTCAATATTACTCCACCTCTACATGAGCTACCACACAATTCAAGAAAAAATTTCCCCAAATTCTTTGGTGATGGGAGAGTTCATCCTGATGAACATATTTCAGCCTTCAACATAGCCTGTGGTGTGATAAGCGTGGAGTATGAGTACGTAGTAGTCAAGATATTTGTGGAAACATTGCAAAGCACTACAACAAACTGGTTCTACCATCTGCAGGCTTGGTCAGTGACTGACTGGGACACTCTCAAAGCCAAATTCAAAGCAAGGTTCAAGCCTATAGAAGATGTGCATACCATGCTGACCCAGCTCACATAGATGAAGAAAGAACCTCATGAGCCTATGAGGGATTTCATAGCAAAGTCTGACAAGCTAAGGAATAGGATTCCTATAATTGCTCAGCCAACAACTGAGAATCTCAAATGCTTCTTCATCAATTCTCAGCTACCTCTAGTGAGTTTTCTACTGAGATGTGTTGGCCACATAGTTCTTACTGCTGCTCAAGATTTGGCTACTGAGGTGGAAGATGACCTGATCTTGGTAGGAAAGATAAGGAGGGATCATAATAGAGGCAAATATTCTTCATCTTTTGAGAATTCATCTACAGGCACCACTGATCAAATGGTGAAAAAGCTAGCAAATGAATTGCTAACCTTAAAAAGAGAAATGGCACAAGGGATGTCTTTTGCTCTATACCAAGATATAATGAGGAGAACATTCTCCAATCAATCATATCAAGGCAATGTCACCAAGAATCAAGGGCAAACAAATCATCTTCCTCCCCCATAGGGGAACCTTGCCATTAAAGTGCCTCTAATCAATTTAGTAGTTGGATATCTTAAAGTAGAATCTAATTTCTCTTTCCAGCCTGAGTTGAACCCAAAATTTGATGCTAATATCTTCATAGAGGGAGAAGAAGAATTAGCTGGTGACTCTAACATCAGTTTCCTAAATTACCAAGATGAATCTAGAAGTGAAGGTAAAGTAGCTAAGGGATCATACGCTGTGTTCACCTAGTCTAAGAATTAGTTATCCTAGTAAGTTGATAAAGAAAAAATAGAGGAGTGACCTCAACCAACAATTTCAATTGCTAAGCAGGTAACTACTCTGTCTTTCCATCCAAAAGACCCAGTGATTACAAGAAAGGTAAGTACCTCGAGTATGCCTTCACCTTCAACTTCAATTTCATAGACTAGTAGCACCTCTCCTAAAAACCAGAAGGATGAACTCCCTTCCTCTATTCCTAGTTCATTTCAAACATTTGACATAATCAACCATATAAATAAAACCAAAATTTAAATGTCTAAATTTGAATTCCTATAGTCCAATCCTGAGTAGGTAGATAAGTTGGTTCAATGTGTAAAGAACCAAGCCATCCCTATAAGACAAGCAATTCCAAAGGTAACTTGTGATCCACCCAATAACACATCCACCAAGAATAACCTTGTCATTACTCCTCCTATTACTCCTGAGAGGACTGAACTATTCTATATCTCCCTAGTGATAAACGATCATTAGTTGAATAATTACATCATTGATTTTGGAGCTTTAGACAACGTCATGCCTGCCAAAGTGGCTGAATCCCTTAGTCTCACACTAACCAAAACATTTGGGATATGTTTCTCCATCGAAAAAAAAAAGTGCCACTACTAGGACAAATCAAGGATGCCCAATTTGCATTTGTAGCATTCCCATAAAAGAGTATCAAGATGACAGTCCTAGCGGCTGACGTCCTAGCCTCATATGGCATCCTTCTTTGATAAAATTTATGTAAGGATGTGGGAGGAGAATTAAGCATGGGCTTGTTTGAGGCAAGGATCCCTATCAAAGGTGTCATGAAGAGGCTACTCCCTAAAAAGGAGGCAAAATATGTTGTCACTCAGACATCAGCACCTGAAGCTTAAATTCTATTTGAGTCTTCAAGCAGGGGTAATTATATTTTGTCCATAGAGGATGTTCATGTTATAGTAGATGAAAGTCCTATAGGTGGCGATCCAAAAATTGATTCAAATAAGACATCAAAATAATTGATAGGGTGCAGTATAGATGAAAAATGATCTTCCCTCTCTAATGAAGAAAAATATGATAGAAGATAAGTTTTTGATGATGTTTAGATCCTAGAATTTGATGGTAGCAATTCTCCTACCGGTTCTGGAGCCGAGATTGTGTTGATATCTCCTCAAGGAGATGTTTTTCCTTCTTCATACAAATTACAGTTTGGTAACACCAACAACACTGCTGAGTATGAGTCTCTACTACTTGGATTGAAGGCCGCTCAAGACAGAGGCATCAAGCTTCTTCATGCCAAAGGAGATGTTGAACTGACAGTTTGTCAGGTGAGGAACCTATGTCAAACCAAGAACAAAAGATTGTGCCATTATTGCAATCTGGTATGGGATCAAATTGAACGTTTTAAAGCTTTCAATATTTCTACAGTGCCAAGAGAGCCTCATAATCATGCAAATTCATTGGCTATCCCTAAAACCTTCATGGTTCCTCACCCTGATTTCAAAGATAATAGGCACACTATCAAACTGGTATTTTGACCAAGTGAGCCTAATAAAGCTAACCATTAGAAGGTGTTTGATGCTGACAATTAAATCATGTGCTTCACTGAACTAGAAGAGCAACAAGCTATGGTAGTGGACCATAGTAGTGGACCATACTGTGTGCCAAAGTCAAGAAAAGGAACTCTTCACTAAGAGAGCAAGGATTTATGGTTTTTAGATTGGAGACCATGTCTTGCCATGGGGCAAGAAGATAAAACTAAAAGGAGTGCACAGAAAATGTGATTCCTGGTGGAGAGTTCCATTCACCCATCACTAATTCTAGGGAAAAAATGGTTTCTTGTTGGTTTATCAGGATAGAATTCCATTTTCATTGTCTCACAGTGGGAAGCATCTAAAGCACTTAAATTCTTGAAGCATTAGATAAGATCATTTGTACACATATATATCTGTATAGTCTTTAGTTTTGTTTTGTGCTTTTCATTTTCATTTTTTGGTGCCTTTATTTTTTGGGTAGCATGACTCCATAGCCCAATCGCATACTTGAAGGCACTAGAGATTTTGGTTTCTACTCCCCTCAGCTATTCCAAAATTTCAACTGAAGGAAGTTCCCCAACTGGAGCTAGCTCTTGTTCTCAAAATCTGTCACTCATTTTTTGGGACAACATATGAACTATTTTGGTCTTGCATGCCAAAATTCTCTCTTTTCTTCTCAAAAATTATTCTAATCATTCAATTTCTTCATTATTTAAGCTTTTTTAGATTTCTAAGGACTCTATAGGCTTGAAACTATGAACTCTGCAGGCTTGAAACTACAAACTCTACAGGCTTGAAACTAGTAGATTTAATAGGTTCAATGGCTTCAACAGGCAAATCCTCACAAAGGAGAAAGTTTCCAGCACTTAGGCAATTTCAAGATTTCTTCAATGCCTTGGTTCAATCAAAACAATTCATTGGTAAGATTTAAAGGAAGGATTGAACCATTAAACCATAAAACCCCACTTCCAAAAGGTTCAAAGGTTCGATGGGTTCAAAGGTTCAATGACATCGGCAAGCTCAAAGAGTTAATCACTTCAGTAAAAGTTCAACAAGTTTAACCACTTTAAGGTTAAATGGCTTCAAGACACTTAACAAAAAGAAGAAGGCTTAAACCATTGAACCATTGAACCTTGAACCATTTTGGTTTAAGGGTTCAACAGGTTCAACAGTTCGAAGGTTCAATGAGTGGTTGGTTCAACGCATGTTGTTCAAGTAGTCCAAAGACTTAGGGGAAAATTATGGAATGAGCCATTGAACCATTGAACCTTGAACCAAAATGGTTCAAGGGGTTCAACAGGTTCAAGGTTTAATGTGTTCAAAGAGATCAAAAGATAGAAGAAAAGAAGGCTTCAAATGCAAGATTGAATCGTTGAACCGTTGAACCAAAGTTGATTCAATCGGTCAGTTCAAAGGACTACCCCTAAGTTGAAGGAATAAGTGCCCTTGTGGAGGGTAGTAAACTAAAGGCAGGTGCCCTTGTAGAGGGCAGGGAACATTGGTTTAAAGATCAAAAAGTGACTAAGGCTAAAAGGTAAGATTTCCTTCAGACTTTTTGTATGAGGAAATTACTAAGTAAAGGAACTGAAAGAATTCCTTCAGAAAGATTTTCCACTGAAAAATGACTAAGGAAAATCCTTTAGACAATTGTCTGAAGGAATTCCTTCAGACTTTAGTCCAAAGGAATTCACTTGAAAGGAAAAGGAAAACCTTGAAGAAAAGTGGACAAAGCAAAGGAAGATTTCCTTCAAACATTTTGTTGGAAGGAAATGAAAGATCAAGGCTGCCTAAAAGAATTAACCAAAAAGCTACCCAAAGAAACTTGAAGGGTAGGTACCCTTGTGGGGGGCTCTTGACACCCCCAAAATGGACCTTTCTCAAGGACTCAAAGGGACACCTTCCCTTCGTGGTGTTCCAAAGGCTTGATAAAGACACAGAAAAAAGCTTTGAAAGACTTAAACAAAAGGAGACTTCAGAGAACAAGGATTGAACCATTGAACCTTAAACCAAATGGTTCAACAGGTTCAAAGGTTCAATAAGTTTGAAAAAGATCAAAAGACTTAGAAAAATAAAGAAAGTAGTGAAACAAAGAATGAACCATTGAACCTTCAACCAAATGGTTCAACAAGTTCAATGGTTCACAAGTTCAATGGTTCAAAGGAAGCTCCAGACATGGGAAAGAAGTGGATGATTCTAGAGACCAGTTCAAAGGGATGGTTCAACTAGAGAGCAAGGAAGTGATTGAACCAAGGAAGTGATAAAGACCACTTGAACTGTTGAAGTATTGAACTTATGAACTTTCCAAGGTTCAAAGGTTCATGGTTCAATATGGTTCAAACAACCAACAACCATTGATGTCCCTGCAGATGTCAAATTTAAGGTAATGGAATATTCATTAATTTTTTAATAAGGCACAAAACTTGAAAAATGAACCAAGTGACCAGCTAAAAAAGATAGCTCGAGAGTTCAAGTTGCTATAAGGAAGAGAAAACAATACAAAAAGATCAAAAATATCTATAAGGGAGCTATTTTTGGTAGGTGAAATAGTCCACCATGTGGTAATATAAGAACACCAAATCAAGGACGCAACCTATTTTTCTTCCATGAAGTAAAGGCAAAGGGGATAGCTGCATAGACATTAGGAAAAGGACTAGATGACCTAGGCCCAAGAGAAGACATTTGAGATGAATGGACATGCCATAGTTAAGGCAATGCACTGTTCCAAGCATGGCCCCTAACAAAACTAAAAATTCATTCAAGGCATTGAATGCACAACTTGGGCCATTCCATGAAACAAAGTTCCAAGTCTTTCTTGGTTTTTATATATTGTAATCTCTTTTATTATTTTAGAGAGATCTTTTTATTATTAGAAGTGAATATCTACCCAAATTGAAAGGCATTTACTGAGACTTTGAGCTCAGATTGTTAATCATATTTTTTTATATGAATGAGAAAGTAGGTTACTTTCAAACTTTGTGTTGTAATGACTTGTGTTATTTAGTTAATTATTCTTAAGTCTATTTCCTGAATGCGTTCTTGTCTTTTTAATTAAATAAGTAGAATTAGTGGAAGTAACTAGGAAGGTGTCCTGAAGCTGACTGTGGAGAGACTTTGTGATGCCACAGTTGTCTTTAGTGTGTTTATTTTATGTTTCTATTTAAAGGATCTTGGGATGACTTTGTGCCCCCATTATCCTTCATATTTCACTCTTGGGCAGTCGAGGTGGAGACTTTGTGCTACTTCTGAGCCTATTGGTTACCACGCCCCCTATTACCAGTTATTTGTTACCTTGACTGTTTGTTGTAAGACCACTTTTGAAAAAAAAGAAGTGCCTTCAGAGTTTCTAGCCTAGATTTCTCCTTTGTTTTTGAACATCATCTCTAAAAAAAGAGAGATGGATGGTGTTATCCTACCCCTGAGTGTTATTTTTTTCTTATATATATAGTATATAGCACCTCATATTTATAAGAAACCTCCCCTTGATGAGAGGAGAGATTTATCCCCTTTTGATGTGGTAAACCTGCACATTTGGCTGACTAATCTCCCTATGATGTGGTTGAAATCTCCTATTTTGCTCATCAGTTAGCTAGTGACAAAATATTCACCCGACAACACCAACATCAACTATGATGAACGATTCTCAAGAACACTTTGCAAAACCTAGGCTCATGATATGGAATTAGGCTTCTAGGTATCATGTATTTCAAGCTTCTTTATCTATGCTTAGATGTGTATATCTTTACATAGATTATGAGTCTAATCAATTCTTGGTCATTTTTCATTACTCCTCATTCCATTCACTCCCAAACTTGGGTGAACTACATTGGCCTAAAGTTTATGTTAGAATATGAGTCCATATAACTATGTAGGTAGCGCTCAATTTCTATTTAGGTCAACTTAGATATCTCCATTCTTTTTTCATCTCTCTCATAACCTTGTGCATTCTCAAATGCTTGGTTTTATATGGCTTTCTAAGCCATTTCACCATTGCATGTACGTTTGCACCCACTTATTTTAACCTATCTTTTTGGTTATATCCTTGAGCTATTTTACTTGCCAATTGCCCATGTTGGGGCATAACATCTGAACAATGTTAAAATCAAATCAGCTCTATAGGTGAAAATCATTATTTATTCTTTATCAATGATCAAGATTCACCCTACTGGGGAAAAACTATCTTATCATGATCAAATCTGCTCTACTAGAGTACTTATTATATTCTCTTTGGAGAGCCCATTCTAGTAGTGCTTCCCTTCCTAATGCAGAACACTCTCTCTCTTCCTCTAACTCCAATATCTCCATAATAATTCCCATGATGGAAATATTTTAGTGTGCAACTTGTCTCTATATTGATCAATGCCATAAGCATGCAGCTTGTACTCTCAAATTTGGTATGTTTAAAGTGTGTCCCTTACATATATGGATTGTATCTTTCCCATTTCCCCTATATCTAGGGCATATTATACTTCTAATTCTATTTTTATCATTGATGGCAATCATGTGTATAAGAATTAACTCATTTGGATGTGATCTATTCCATGGGTTAACCTCTCACTTTCTCTCTCTTTTTGAGAGTACATCATTATCTTTCATCCTAGTATGTCCTCTCAAGGGGGCATCATGGGTATATTCCAATTTATTCTTAAAAAATATTTTCTTTAAAAATATGTTGCTTCACCTAAATGTCTCACTATGCTTCCTCAAATAGTGGCAAGATATAGACATCCAATTCCTAACACCATTTGTGTTGAAATTGTCAATCTTACTCGAATTGCACTCAAATGCACATTTTAGGTTAAAATCCATAAAACACGCTAAATGGTTCAAACTTATCATTTACAAGTGCTAATTTAGGTCAACTTATCACTGAATAGGGCAATGCATTTTATGTGCTAGCTAACTTTGATCAAATCATTTCAAGTCAAAATGACAATTTTGCCATTTAGTGTTGTGGATCACTTTTTTATTCTAATTCACTGGTACACATCACATACCTTTGTTATTTGGTGTTGGAAACATCCTAAATGGGAATACAACTCCAATACATCTAACATCACCTTCTAGTTCCTCACCAGTCAAATTATGATCCAATAATATGACTTTCTAACCATTTTGATTAATTGTGCACCAATTTACAAAGAATTACACTAAACATGATTAAACTTAAGATAATTAATCCAATTTAAGAGCTTAATTAAGAATTCCATATATATTTTTGAATATCTCATTATTGAAAAATAAAATAAAATCTGCATCACCTAGTGATATCATCTATGGGGTGCCATCCATCAAGCCATAAGTGCATAAGATATTAGGATTATGGATCACCCATGCCTAGTTAATGCCTCCCATGTCTATTTAATGGTTATTTATCTTGAGGATGTTTATAATTTTGATTTCACATATTAGGATTATCCATGGCCACACATCTCAATCTTGAGATGGATGGTCATGGTTGATCCTAACCAATCTCCAAAATCTATAAATAGAGAGGCCATGGACATGAATTTTAAGCTTGAATATTACAAAGTTATAATGTTAAATTGTTTCCATAATCCTTTGCATTTAATCATTGATTTTTTTTGCAAGCTTCATTGATAGGCTAGCTTAGTGATTTAGAATCATGAGCCTTAGTTTTATGGAGTTTTCTTGAGACATTGGAGGAGTTTTCCACCTTTGTTGACAAAGATAAGGATGTTTGATCAAGGGAGAACATATTTTTGAGCCACATGGGTATGGTGAATCCATTTGGGAAGGTAATATGATGTTGTTTTATTTCATTTGTTTCTTACTATCCTTTGTAATTCCTGTAGGAATAGATAGGCTTAGTTAGTTAGTTCTTTATGAATATTTAACGATTTATGGACTAATGATTGACTAACTTGATTTATAATCCTCTCTACACTTCCATTTTCATATATCCTTACTTGGGAGCACTACCCATTTATCATTCCATAGAGCCTTCACGTGTAGATATTGACTTAGTTAATGACATGATGCTTTCTGTTACTTTTACTTTCAATTTTTGTGTGTTTATTTTCTTAGTTATTTATATGTTTATTTACCTATTTATTTGATTTCATTGTTGTGCCTTGATTTAGTCTATATATTTTCATTGGGTAATTCCTTGTGCATTATTCTTGAGTCTACCCATATTCATATGTCAACATCTTCATCATGGTTTTTATCATTAGTTCATTATTTTCATTTGTTTATTGGATTGAGATTCAGTCTTTATGTAAACTTTGGTTACATCATCATGGTGTTTTATATCATGGTTCTTATTATCACATAATATAATAAAACTTAGCTCGAGAAGTCTTAAAAGTAATTGAACCACAGAAACTTCTCCTTGGTAAACTTGGTAAATCCTCCCACCCTCTTTGATCCATTCAACCCATTGACCATATTTAGTTGTATCAATGTTAATAAGGAAGAGCATCTCCACATTGGCAATTACAACTAAATAATTCATATTGATCAACATTTATTCTTCCAATCATATCTCTCATCACTTTACATATCCTCATATGCATAGTTTTTTGTGGCTTATTTAGTCATTAAACCATCACATCTATGTTTGCACCTACTCATCTTTAACCCATGAAACATATTATATCCTTAATTTATTCCAGTCTACCCTATTAGGGCACAACCAAATATTTGTTATTCAATCCAGGTACTCTTAATGATTATAACCACTTGTGGGCAAATAATTATTTCAACTCATCAAACCTAATTGGGGCATATGTCCACGCCACTAATTATAACTGCCTTTGGGAAACTTAGTGTCTCAATATTTATTAATGATTATAACCACCTTTGGGAAAATTGGTACTTATTTTTAAATCAATGCATGCAATCATTATCTCAATTGGATTAATCTCACTGATGGGTTAATTCATTCTTATTCTTGCTGATTTTTAAGTGACCATATATCCATCGTATGTGTCAACCACTCCCTCAAAGGGGCATCATTATAGGATTCCTAGACATTATTTAGAGCATCTTCTTCAATCATTATCTTCTTTCATTATTAATTACCTATTTAATTGTTTAAGAATACATTGTTGTGCATATAGCTTGCAACATCTTCCCAAATAGGGGCAAATAGTATATACGTAAAATTGGCCACAACTTGCTTCCTGACTAGACTTTAGACTAATTCTTACCAACCATTATAAATTAAGCCTAAAAATCATTGAACATCCCAAATTTTCTAGGGCATCATTCATCAAAGCTCATAATCATGTTGATACATCCCTAATTTGGGTATTTTATGTTGAGCATGGTCATTGATGTCTTAAGTTGTCATTGATGTCAAGAAGAGCATGAGGTACTAGTACAATACTGAAAAAGAAGTGTTTGATAGCTTGGAGATTATATGGCATATGTGTATTTCAGTATAAAAATGCATCATTCTATCCTAAGAGAAGCCAAAGTATCATTGCACGTCATGAAGATATGAATAACCCAACAAGTTTGTGCATTTATTGTAGGTACTTAAAAAGTAAAAATTGGTCAAAATTTTCAATGATGATGTTTTATATAGTTCCAAGAAGGTACCCTAAAAATTTGGTGTCTTGAATTGTTTCCTAGCTCAAGTTATAAACATCCAAAGTTTCTCTAGCAAATTGTGACATGCCAGAAACTATCAAGTTTAAGCCTTGAAAAATTGTTATGCTACAGTGTTATCAATGATGTCAAGGTGTGAATTGAATTTAGGACTACGAAGTATTGAAAAATTTATCAATTGGATCAAATATCAATGGAATGTGGGTGATTTATCAAAGTCAATAAATCAAAGATCTAATGGTGAGTATGAAGTTAATAGGTCAAAGAATACTGAGATTGAATGTAATGGTGTTATGTGTCACAATCATGGTGAATTAGTAGTAGATCAATGGTGAGTATTTCATCATGAAAATCAAATATTGATGGTACACACTCAATTGTACATATGAAGATTGATGATGCAAATTGAATCAATAAGTCAATAAGCCTAGATTGCATGCAAGGCCATCATGTGGTCTAAGAGCATTAAATGAATAAAGACTAACATCAGGGTACATAGAAGGCACAATGGGATGCCAAGTGTCACAACCTTGGAAGCCTATATCAAAGATTAATGGTGACCATAAATTCAAGGCCAAGAATTTCCTTTGGGTGTAAAATTAGGTTGAGTGATCAGATTGATGAGATTAGCATTTGCACATGTGGAAGTGTTAGAAGAAGTTGGTTACATGGGTCTGATTAGGTTTTTGCCAAGATCATATGGTCCAAGTTTTAGGTCATGAATACATGTGTATCAAAATTTATGGTGTTGAAAATTTGTCCTCCCAGGTAAATTTCTAATTTATGGTGTTGCAAAGTTGTCCTCCTAGGCAAATTTCTATGTTTTCCATAGCCAATTTTGCATTAAACATTGACCATTGGAATTTAAATTTTCAAACTAATAAAGGAAAACTAGTATTGATTTATTAAACTATATATTTTGATGTAATATGAATTTTCTAGTTGTATAAAAAGAAAATTTGTAAAGGACTCCAAGGGATATCCATAACAAATGATTATAAGGTTTGAATGTCTATATAATTGTATTTATTGTGCTCCAAATTTGACTAAGGGTTTGACCATCTTCTAGAAGTGATCCAAGAAGGATGTTTGTGTTTGTATTGATGTTGTTTTGATGTTTCAAGGT
The DNA here is from genome assembly GCA_037957365.1 of Torreya grandis. NCBI lineage: Eukaryota > Viridiplantae > Streptophyta > Pinopsida > Cupressales > Taxaceae > Torreya > Torreya grandis. The sequence goes on along the minus strand of JARHVA010002584.1, from coordinate 37,524 downwards.
GAATTATAAATTAGAGAGTGTTTTAGACTCCATGAGGACCATCTATATGTATTTTTGAGGTTTGACCAATCCATCATCAGTATTAAAAAATGCTTAAAATTTGATTATTTGTTTGTTCATGGTGTTCTTGTGTATAAATTTAATGTTTGAGTAGGTTTTACATATGCATAGGTGAGTAAGGATGAATTTAATCACTTAAAGGAATCTTAGGGATTATGTGGAGTGGACCTATGCATTTGGAAGTGGTCTTGTCTTCTTAATTTTCTCAGTGAAGTGCTAAATGGGTGAATAGGTCTCGATGAGACTTATAAGGGCTACCATGGCCTAATTGAAAGGTGTAGTAGCTTAAGGGTGACCCATGGATGCAATGGTCAACCTATGAGGGTGGTATTTAGCTATGTATTATTTTTATATAATCCTTAAGGGTTTAGTCAAATTTTATGTCCAACCAAAAAGATAGAAATCATGAAGACTCTATAAAGAGTAAAATCAAAGGTGATGGTTTCTAGAGTTGAGATGCAAAGGACAGAGAAGTGTGAGTGTGCCTAGTGTATGGATTAAAGAGAAAATCAGGTTGAGGATTGCGTGAATTACCTATAATTCATAATTATGATGTCATAATGAAGTTGTTGCAGTTTTTTTGATTGAGTATGTGTGAAGTTGTGTAAAGTGATCCAAAAGGTGGTTTTGGATGCATTGAGAGGGTGTGAAGGCTAGAAAAAGTGTGCATGGTTAAATAGATATGATATTAATTATATATCCATCAAATAAGATGGAAATTAGAGATCAATATATTTTAATTTCATAGGTGTTATTGTGGGTGCTCAACATCTAAGGCAAGAGGTGCTTGTCCATCCTTAGGGGCTGGTACTCCTTGTGAAGTGGGTGTTTCACTAATATTTCATGCTTATAATAAACTTATAGGAAAAGTAGTCCATGTGTTTTTAGTATTTATATTTTATTTTATCCCTCATAAGGGTTTCCCACATTATCTTTATGTTGTGTGCTTAATCTTGCATTATATTTCTTGTTCATTGTTATGAATGATGGGTATGCTTCATGAATGTATGTGTTGGATGATTAAGGGTTTAAAGAGTTTAGAATTGGATTGAATATATTAAATAACTAACTTAACCTCCTTCTCAGTGATTGTAACCTAATAATTGGTATTATATCAATTCTTTTGGTGAAGGCTTGACAGCTTGAAGGTGATCCAAGGTATGATATGAGTAGTCATCAAATGCAAGGAGGCCTTTCCATTAAGCAAGCAATAATGTTCAATGGGTCTAATTATGATTTTTGGAGTGTGAGGATGAAGACCTACGTCATGTCACCAGGGTTTGAAATTTGGAAATCATTTTTGGATGGTTATTCCTCACCCCCTAATCCTCCAACTAGTGCTATAGATAAGAAGTTGTGTGATAGCAACTCTAAGGCAATGAATGTCATCACTTGTGGTCTTTCAGAGATTGAGTTAGTAAAGGTAATCCATTTTAAATATTACAAAGAGATATGGGAAAATTTTAGATAATTTATGAATGGGATTCAAAGGTCAAGTTAGCTAAGTTGCAAACTCATTGAAGATAATTTGAGAGCCTCAAGATGAAGGAAGAGAATTTAGTGACATCATATTTGCATAGAGTTGATGAGATTATGAACATCATCATAGGTCTTGGATAGGATATTTAAGAAGATATTATTTTGAAAAAGGTATTAAGGTCCCATACCCTAAAATTTGATTCAAAGGTTTTTTCCATAGAAGAGTCTCATGATCACACAAAGATGAAGATGGATGAAATGCATGGTATTCTCATAGCCTCTAAGATGAGAGTCAATGAAGATAAACTAATAAAGAAATAAGTTGTATTTAAGCAAAAAATAAGATAAAAAATAATCTCTAAGGTTAGAAACTCAAGGAAGATGACATATCTGATATTGATGATGATGAACTAATTGCTTTGTTTACAAGAAAATTAAAACTAGTTTCAGGCAATTATAACGGTAAAATACCCTTCAAATGTTTCAATTGTGGATAAGTAGGAAACTTTGATAATAATTTCCCTCATAATCATGAGAATAATTATGATGAATAGCATGATAAAGGATAAGATGAAGATAAGAAGATAGTTAGGTATGATAAGAGGAAGAAAGGATTTTGAAATTATGACAACAAGAAGTCCTTCAAGGACAAGACGAGTCTCTAAACCAAAGAAGAATGTAGTACATCAGATGAGAGTGAAGTAAGTGACTTAGAGTATGATAATGAATATTATGGTCATGTTGAAGATGAATTCTTCTTCATGGTAGATGAAGGAAGTTGCTCATATTAAAAATAGTCTACTTGGAGTGATACAAATAACGAAGAAGACAAGGAGGACTATAAGACTGAATTGAGGAATTTTCTTGAAGAATTGAAGATTGAGAAGAAGATTTAAAAAAGATGAAGTCATAATAAAAGGACTATGAGGAAAAATTCAATGTGTTTGAGGTAAGAATGAATAAAGACACCAAGGATTATGAAGGTATAATCAAGCATCTCAGTTGTCAATTGGAAATCCTGTCTAGAAGCCTAAAAGCTAAAGAAGATGAGTGTTCAAGGTATGTGATTTAAATTGATTCATTTTAAGATGAGTTAGATAAGACATCTATTAAGGTGATGTAATTTATGTGGTTTGAAAAGAGCTCAAGTGATCTAGACAAAATTTTGAATAGTCAAAAGCATGTTAGTGATAGAACTAGACTTGGTTACAAAGAACAAAATATTGCAACTCAAGAAAAGGTGAAGACTAATGTGAATAAGGATAATTAGACATTTAAGGGCAACAATCAATCATCAAATGAAAATGCTAGCAGAATGAAGACAAATTATATTAGATTACCAAATGCCATGGGGTATGCCAAATTCAATGGTTATTATTACACTTGTAATCAATTTGTTCATATGGTTAGAGAGTGTAGAAGACCTACTTAGAATGAGTGGAATCATCAGTCAAGTGGTGTGAGTAAAGTTGAGTGATTCAACTATTATGATGTAGGACACATTGAAAAACATTATCTAAATAAAGTACGGCAAGGTTAGGTTCCTTTAAGAAGAGTGGTTTGATACAACTATGAGAAGATTGGTCACATTGCTAGGTTAAACAAACAAAGGTTATCAAGTCAAAACAAGTTCTATTAGGCTCCTAGAGTATATGGAAGAAGGATAGTTAACTTATGGAAACCAAAAGTGGAAAGTGTTAGTCATGATGATTCTACAAATCGAAGTGGTCTATTTGCTATGGTGGAAAATGCTACATAGGTTGAAGAGTTCTAAGAGCTCTCATTGTATGATCATGTTGTGAATAAAGAGACTAAGCTCAAGGAAATGACCAAGGTGCTAGTTGAGGCTAGTTCTGAGGTGTGTATGAATCAAAATAAACATCTTATTATTGTTGAACAAGTTTCATGTAAAGAACATCAGTTTCCAATGCCTAGTGATAAGATTCTTTCTTTAATTGAAAAGGTATGTCATGAATCTGTGTTATCTCCATGTGTTTTCAATTAAATATTAGAAGAGAAGGAAAATGTTTTAGTGGAAGATAATTTTTTTTATTAAGCTTAAGAATTAGAAGAATAACAATAAGTCCTATAGCTATAAGAGGATCAAGGAAGTAATAGAGGAGATGTGGGAAATGCCGAGTTTCACATTGTTATAGGACATTGTGGGATAAGGTGTCTTTATCTATGCTTCTTAGGATACATCTTACATTTGGAGAATCAAACATATGTGCTCTTATTGTTTCAGGGACTTTGGTTCTAAAGATAGAGTATGGAAGTTTCTAGGTGTCTAATCAATCATGGTGAGTTTTTAAGATGTTATATTTGCATATAAAGGTGTGTTGACCTTGTTCTAGTGTGTTACAAGTGGTTTCAAGTCTTGAAGATCTTTTATGTGCCTTTTAAATAATTTTGAGTGTTATTAGATTTCCCATATCTTACATGAAGGGGTGCAAGTCAAAATCCATTTCAAGGATCTATGGGTTACCAAAGTGGTCTAACTTCAAAATCTAGTCTATAAGTGTGTATTGATGACCTTTAGGTGTGAGAGAAGTTTCAGAGGTGGGTGTTGACTGGAAGATGGTGTGTTGATCAAGTTTCTATTATAAATATAGTGTTTTTACTCATGATGTTACATTGCCTTCCATAAGGATTTGAGGCCTAAGGATGCTTAATAAATTGAAACAGAAAAATGGGTTGTCAAAAAGTGCTTCAAAATCATCTGAAAGTGTGTGGTGTCTTCCATGGATGAGGATTTGTGCAAATAGAGGGATACTTGGCAAGTAGGTTTGTGAAGGAGCTGTGGTACAGAGGCAAATTTGGATGATGATTTTTTGAATTCTTGAGGGGAAAAATGATTTTACTTAAAATATGCAATTTCAAGTCTTGAAGGTATCTAAATCGAAAGAGATGGGTGTTGCAAGGTTCAGGTACATCTACTAGGCCTCTAGGCAAGGATAGTGAAGAGAAGAGTGGGTTTTAGTAATTTTTTCCAAATCAAAAGGGTATGGTTGTTCCTGAATGATTTTTTTAGTTATTTTTGTGGATATTTCTATTTTAATACTAGCTTGTTCAGCTATTGATGATCATGGGTTAGATTATGAGATAAAATGTGAATGCAAGTATGAATTTCTTCATGGTTGGAGAAGGTATGAAGGTGCTAAAATGGGTGCTTGAAATCAAGTAACTTAGGGGGAGTCCAAATTAATGTTTTAAAGGTGAACTCAACCAGATTTTGGTGTTCATGTATGTTTTGTCTCATAGAGCAGAGTATGATTAGATAAGAGTGTAGTCATGGAGCATGCTTGAGAAGTTTAAGGTAAGAAGAGGTATGCACAATGTTAGGGCGAGTTTATATCATCTCTCAGAGGTGCTAATTTCATTTTTTTAAATCTTGAAATACTTTTCAAGTCCTCAATATTATAAGAATATCCCAATTTGTCATTGTGTCAAAGGGGGAGCTTATTTGAGTTATTTCAAGTTTGCATGGCATGGTTTGTTGAATAACAGGTCCAAGGATTAATTAGCAAGCTTGTAGAAGATCCTTTGTAATTAATATCAAAGGGAAAGAAAGATAAAAATGAAGTAGTTAAAATAGGTAATAATACATTATGAGGGTATTTTTACATTAATGACAAAGGGGGAGATTGTTGAGCATGGCCATTGATGTCTTAGGTTGTCACTGATGTCAAGAAGAGCATGAGGTACTAGTGCATTAATGATAAAGAAGATGTGTTTGATATCTTGGATAGTATATGGAATATATTCAGGTTAGTGAGGATAAATAATAGTTTTTGAGGCATCTATATATGTCTTGGTGAGGATATGGTACCTCATATTCACTTTTAGAGAGATAAAAATGCATCAATCTAGCTTAAGAGAAGCCAAACCATCACTGCATGTCATGGAGATATGAACAACCCTGTAAGTTTGTGCATTTATTAAAGGTACTAAAAAACTCAACATTATTCAAAGGTTTTCATGGTGATGTTGTCTATATTTCCAAGAAGGTACCCTAAATTTTTGGTGTCTTGAGGTGTTTCCTATCTCAAGTTATAAACCTCCAAAGTTGCTCTATCAAACTGTGGCGTGCCAAAGACCATCAAGTTTAAGTCTCAAGAAATAGTTATGTTAAGGTGTTGTCAATGATATCAAGGTATGAATTGAACATAGGTATGCTAAGTGTTGAAACCTTACTTGATTAGATCAAGGATCAATAACACATAGGTGATCACCTGAAGTCAATAATTTAGATATCTAATGGTAAGCATAAAGTCAATAGGTCAAAGAATCTTGAGATTGAATGTGATGGTGCCATGTTTCATAATCACAATGAATTATCATAATATCAATGGTGATAATTTCATCATGAAAATCAAAAATCATAAACATGCATTCAATCATAAAGTTAGAGATTGATGGTACAAATTGAGTCAATAAGTAAATAAGCCTAGATTGCATGCAAGGCTTCCACATGGCATAAGAGCATTAACTAAATGGAGGCTAACATCAGGGTATATAGAAGTCATGTAAGGATTCCAAGTATCACAATCTCAAAATCCTATATCAAACATTAATTACGATTACAAAATTAAGGCCAAAAATGTCCTTGAGGTGGAAAATTAGGCTGAGTGAATAGATTGATGATGTCAACATTCACATTTATAGAAGTGTCAAAAGAAGTTGCGTACATGTCTCTGATCATTTTTATGCCAAGATAATATGGTCCAAGTTTTAGGTAATGAATATGTGTGTATCAAAAGTTATGGTGTTGCAAAGTTGGCCCCCCATGCAAATTTTTATGTTTTCCATACTTGGCCAATTTTGCATTAAACACTGACTGATAGAATTTGAATTTTAAAATTAACAAAGGAAAACCAACATTGATTGTTTGAGATATATGTTTTGATGTAAGACTAATTTAATAGTGGTATAAAAATAAAATTTGTAAAGGAATCCAAGGGAGATCCATAAAAATTGATTAGAAGGTTTGAATATTAATAAAATTGTAGTTAATGAACTCAAAAGTTGATTGAGGGTTTGACCATCTTTTGCAAGTGACCTGAGAAGGATGTTAATGTTTGTATTAATGGGTTTTTAATTTTTCAAGGTGAATTATAAATTGTATAGTGTCTTAGTCCTCATGAGGACCATATGTATAGATTTTAGAGGTTTGACCAATCTATCTTCAGTATGAACAAATGCTTAGAAGTTGACTTATTATTCATTCATGGTGTTCTTATGTACAAGGCTAATGTTTGAGTAGGTTTTGCATATGTAGAGGTGAGTAGGGATGAATGTAATAACTTTAAGGTATCTTAGGGGTCATGTGGAGTAGACTTATGTATTTTAAAGTGGTCTTATTTTCCTATTTTTCTCAATGATGTGCTAAAGGGGTGAATAGGCCTCCATGAGACCTATAAGGGCTACTAAGGCCTAATTGAAAGGTGTAACTACTTAAGGGTGACCCATAGATGCTATGGTTGACCTATGATGGTGGTATTGAGTTATGTATTATTGTGATATAATAATTAAGGGTTAAGGCAAATTTTATGGCTGACCAAGAAGATGGAAATCATGAAGACTCTAGAAAGAGTATAATCAAAGGTGATGGTTTATAGAGTTGAGATGTGAAGGATAGAGAAGTGTGAGTGTGGATAGTGGATGGATTGAAGATCAGAGCAGGTTAATTATTGTTTTCATGACCTAAAGGTCATAATTTTGATGTCATAATAGAGTTATTTCATGTTTTTTGATTATGTGCAAAGAAGTGTAGAGTGATCCAAAAGATGGTTTTGGATGCATTAAAAGGGTGTGAATGCTAGAGAGACTATGTAGGCTTGAAGAGAGATGATATTTATTGTATCTCCATTATATTTATAGGAAATTATATATCAAGAGATGTTCATTTCATAGGTTTTTGTTGTAGGTGCTCAACATCTAAGGCAAGAGGTGTTTGTCCATCCTTAGGGGTTGGTGCTCTTTGTGAAGTGGGTGTTTCACTAAATTCTCATGTTTTTAATAAAACTATAGGATAATTAGTCTATGTTTTTTAGTATTTATATTGTTTTTTATCTCCCTTGAGGGTTTCCGACATAATCTTTGTGTTGTGTGCTTAATATTGGATTATGTTTCTTGTTCATTATAATGAATGATGTGTATGCTTCATGAATGTATGTCTTGAATGATTAAGGGTTTAAAGAGTTTAGAATTGGATTTAATATCTTGCATCACTAATTCACCCGCCCCCCTTCAATGATTTTACCTCTAACATTCTATTATATGCAACATTAACCTCTCATAGATTCATCCCTAATCATCTTGAGGTATCATAACTATCAATTTGGCCTATGGACCTATTAAGTGGGGCACTTAAACACTTAAATAAAATATTGAAAGAGATAAAAGGCTAATATAAATCAATTAACAAACTAAATAATATTAAAAACCTAGTTTAATTATCCATTTAAAATTAATGAATATCTAAAAAAGGAAATTCAAAAATTCAAAAATTTAAAATATTCTAGCCTTTCATAATTGCCTTTATGAGTTTTCAATCTCTTTAAAAATATGCTAAAATATATAATTTGAGATCCATGCATAGTAATTGAAAATAATAATTACTTGAAAACTATTAACTCAAATGGAGTTAGTTTTAACTCACCTAGGTTTAGTTTGAACCCATTCCAAGACTAAACTCAACCTTGATTCATCTTGGGTCATAATAAATACAACTATGTGTCTATTGAAATCTAAGCTATTTTTTGGTACAAAGTTATTATGCACAAATATCTTCAACAAGGTATTTTTTGGTGAAAATTTATTGTGCACAAATATCTTCAACAAGCTATTTTTTTGCAAAGTTATTGTGCAAAAATGACTTCAAAGCTTTGATGAGAGTAGTGTTATAATGCCTAAATGCCTAGCAAGTAAGGTTACCATGCTTAAATATTCAACCAAGCAACATCAAAGCCAAGGTTCCAAGGAGATAAAGAGCCGAACAAACACCATTTTCAATGACTTCTTAATGCACAAGCCAAGAAAGTCATTCAATAGATCCATTTGGAGATCCTAAGGAAGATAAAAAGAGTTATTGTTTTTTATGTTTTTATTATGCTTTCATTTGGTATTTCTTACTAATCTCTCTCTAGTGTCTAGGATAGGAGCATAGGTGCAAGTGTGTTTATTTGAGTTTCATTTCTTGAACTAACATCATATTCACCTCCCTTCCTGGATTCTTTGATCACATAGATAATTGATAGACTTGTTCAATCATTGATAGAATCATTCAATAGATAGAGTGAACTAGATATAGCCAATAACATTGATATACCTTAGACCCTATCTCTATTCACTTTAAATAAATATATATAGATCTATATGTGGGGTGGGGGTGTTAATATATAGTGTGTTAATTAGACTATATATTATGTTAATGCCAATGAAACTCTATATCGATATAATGGGGGATGGTCATGATCATGTTGTTGTTTATTTGCAAAAGGTTTTTCCACCATATCGTTCATTACCATTTGTTAAAATCAAAAGATATGATAATATTATGTATGTAGTAATATTCACATTGATTCATTGGCTTGGTGGGCCCCTACACTATATGGGTATGGGATATGGATATGGCATTGATTCTTTGTGGCCATATCCATAGTTGATGAAGTATGGTAGAGTAATTAGTCAAATTTTTAGTCCCATGACTTAAACACTATGGATTCAAACCCTACCCCTACCTATATTATCTAGCACAATGGAGTTGAGAATCTACCTCAAATGACTTCAGGTTGTTGTCAAATTCTCTCCCATATACTACATAGGGCCAGTGGTTGAGTGCATTAAGTGTCCCATAGATAGGGATCTTAAGTAACCCCTATTTATAAATAGGGGATAATTTTATATATATATATAATTTACTAAATAGATAAATAGAGAGGTCCCCCAAATGTAGATATGGGACCCATAAATGAAAAAAAATTGAACATCCCTCTCCTCCCTAGATATAGATAGGGGCCCTTGATTGATATGATAAATTAATTATCTCCATCTATAAATAGGGTAGTCTTGTGCTCCCCAGATATAGATAGGGGTAGTAGAGTGCCCATATATAGATAGTATCCCTTAATTGGTTTACCAATTGAGTGATTAATTGACCCTATATATCTAATGGCACTCTTACCCCTATAGATTTATTGATATCAAATATATAACATCAATAATTAGTAATTAAAGCATGAGTTATGCACAAAAAAATTCTCTTTTACCCTTTTATCTATATAAGATAGGGATAGTGCATATATAATATAATGATAACAATGTTGGATGGTGGCTATCCCATCTCTCTCTATATATATGTGACACCCCTAGATATAGAATAACCCTTTATAGCTAAGGCTAGGAAAGAGGGCCCATAATAACTATGGGTAACTCAATTGATGATTGACCTTATATAGCTATCTATATAGGGCCTCACATAGATATTATAGGTGTTCGATTACCATATATATAGTGTAAATTAAGGGCCCCACATTCTAGTGAGTGTTGCATAAAGTTACCATTATTTCTATATAGTGAATACATAATATATTAATTAAGTGAAGGATGACACAAGACTTGATTTATATTTTTAATTGATGGATAACAATCGATAGAGAAGGTTGGCTCTGAAATTAGGAAATGATTGATTGGTACTCGTACCCATCTTAGGGAGTCAGGGATTCACTAGGTTATATTGTATTATAATACATATTTAATAGAGTATATAAATAACTTTATTTTGTTATATAAGAACACCAATTATTAGTAATAAAAACACCAATGATTACTAGGAATAAAAATGGAATGACACATAAACTATAATAAGAATCTCCTCGCCTTTATATTAAAAATGGAGGCAGTCAATTTATTTAGATTGAAAGGTAGATTAAAAGGAGGGGGGTCAAGGTAGAATAGTCTAAATATAATAATGATGCAAAAATCATACCATCAATTTCCTTAGAATCAATCGACATGAGATTTATTTAATTTATAGAGATAGTGTTATTGGTATGACATCTCAAGTAAAAATGGATGAATGTGCCCATGCTTCCAGGGAGAATGCATTAATGTGCCCATGCATGATTTTTTTTGGTCATAAATGGATATAGTGTTGTTCTATTATTTTTTAATATAACCCCTATAATCTCAAGATAAAATTACATAAAAGAGTGGTTGGATATGCATAGTGACCCACGTTGCCCCAATCATACCACTTATACTTGATTTCAAAGTGAATTTGGGTGATTGCACATATATTTTCCCAAATCATCTAAATTTATCATGGTCTTAAGTGGATACATTATTATTGTGTGTCTTTGACATACGAAGGAATTAATCACAAGTAAAATAAACATAAAAGGGTGTTTGGGTGTGTGTAGGTCACCAATGTGACTTACATTTCCCCAATCACCCCACCTTGTCTTGAATTTGAAGTGAATTGGGATGATCATGCACAAATGTGCTTGAAATTATTTGTATTTCTTTGGTTGCAACTGGATATAGTGTTGTTGTGTCACTTTTGGCCTATAAGTAATTAATCATAAATAAAACCAACATAAATTAGTGGTTAGATGTGCAAAGATCATAATGTGACTTATGTTTCCACAATCACACTTTTTTTTCAAAATTAGAAGAGAAATGGGGTGATCATGAACAAATGTGCCTAAAATTATTTGTAATTACCTTGGTTTTCAATGGATATGGTGTTTTTATGTCACTTTTTCCTTATAAGGGACCTAATCACAAGTAAAATTAGCATAAAGGGGTGGTTGGTGTGCGTGGGTCAGCAATTCAACTTACATTTCCACATGACACCATTTTGGCATGAATTAAAATAAAATTCGAGTAACTGCTCATAAATGTGGCCCAAAATTTTCTCATTTAATACCTTGGTCACAAATGATTATGGTGTTGATGTGAAACTTTTGTCTTATAAGGGACTTAATCATAAGTAAAATTTAATTTTGACAAACCTAGAACTGCTAGAAATGTTAGTAAGTAATTCAGAAGGCCCCAAAAACTAAAAATAGAAATCATTTTCAAAATTTACCCCTTTAAATATTTAAGTTTAGTACTTAAATCCTAAAAATTAATAAGTACTACTCATATTGGATTTTTAAAAACTATCTTCCAATATGTAAAGTGACCCTAATATATAATTTATACTAAAATAATGCTAAATTATATTTATTATAAGTGTATTACATTTATATTCGTTATAATTAGTATTTATTTTAGTAAACATATTTATATTAATTATGATTTAAATTTATTTTAATAAAAAACTATGCCTTTAAGCTATTTAACTTTTTTGCTATATAAATCTTGAATATTGTAGTGTTAGTAACACACACACATGTTATAACACATATGTGTTTTTGAATTATATAATTTCAAACACATGCCTTTTGGCTTGGAAATGATTTGGATTCCCAATCCTAAGGCTTTAACCCACACACACATAACCAAATGCATGTTTTTGAATGAGAATAATAAAATCCAACTTCTGCCATTATAAACATTGTAAATTTCATTGAGAGATTTCCTAAAACTAATAATACAATGTCATACACTCTTTCCTCTTTCATATATATATATATATATATATATATATATATATATATAATTTGACTATTTTAATTTTTCTATCTATAATGATTTATAAACATGTATTTTTATAACACTAAATGCTACAATTATATATCTATATTTATTTATTATTATTTTTTCCATCCAAATGTAAAAAAAATTATATGGCTGCAAACTAGGCTACTTCTATACACATTTAAAAAATAAAAACTATTTTTCAAGTTTTTTTAGGTGGATAAGGGAGAGGGGCTCATAGTAGGCTATCCATTTTTTTTAATCATTTTCAAGTTCTATTTACTTGTAAAATTGGTTAAAAAAATTATTAAAAATTAAAAAAATGAGGTTGAAAACTAGATGATCTTATCTAACTTTCCACCAAATGGTTTCAAAAAATACTAAACAATGTTAAAAATGAGGGAGTGCACAACCAAATATCTATTATGTTTTTATAAAAAAAATAAAACTTCCTTTTTAAAATTTAGATGTTTGACCTACTTATACTTGACCATTTTTTTAAAAATAATAATTTAGAAACTAGACTCAAAATTCTAAAATTCATGTTCTTATGTCATTTTCAAATTTTGATTGTATCCATCTCAAATAATCTATACAAGTTGAGGTTTCTTATTTTTTAGAAATAAAATTCACTTAACACCCCCTTTGGCCCACCATTTCCCTACATTTACCTATATTTATCATAGTATATCTATTTTTCGCTCTCTTAAGAGTATTAGTCATACTAGACCTCACACTAGGAGATTTTCTTGTCCCGCAAGATCAGTTTATGAGTCTCAATTACTTGTAGGGGTTCTAAAAAAAACTCTCCAAGATCTTGGGCTTTCAAATTTTTCTAACTTGTACTATTGATTCAAAAATACATTAAAAATATACCTTATCAACCCTACTAATTAACTCTCTATCAAAAGTAACACATGATAAACCCTATTAGATGTACACCCTCATCATTATCTTACTAACACTTCCAACACTCGATTATAAAACTTGTAACCATCCTCCTTGAATCCAAGTCAAAGTATATTAAATTGAGATCAACCATTCCATTCATCATTCCTAAGTGACTTAAGTAAGAAGTTCTACATTCTTCCTCCAACACTATGATTCCATTCATCATTCCTAAGTGAGATCAACCATTCCATTCATCATTCCTAAGTGACTTAAGTAAGAAGTTCTATGTTCTTCCTCCAACACTATGATTCCATTCATCATTCCTAAATGACTTAAGTAAGAAGTTCTATGTTCTTCCTTCAACACTATGATTTTAAAAGTCACTAAGGTCTAATACCTATACCTTATGTTTGAGTCTAGGGAGTATCCATCCTTTGACTTGATAACCCTCATATCTACGATCTTGGTTAACAATTCTTAGGGAAATATTAACCTTGTATAAATCTCCATATGAAACTACATGTTTCAATATTTTTAAATGACAATTTTTCATAGCATTATTACGATCACTATGAGTCTTGTTTGACTAAGGAATTTGAAAATTATATTTCATTTGGATTTGATATTATTTAAGTTGAAACCATATTCAAGTGTTTAATATGGAATTCCATAATTTATTAAAAGGATGAGACTACGTTCCGATAGTATGTTTCATTGTGTATAGCTAGTAAACATGTGGAGTGTAGTTTATTTTATAAATATTGAGTTTGTATCTTATAGGCTGCCACTTAGCCAATTATATGAACCAATACTAAACCATCACTTGGAGAATCTATGGTACTGATGTAATTGAAATTTTAGGTTAGTTGTCCTTAACCTTTGTGTTTAGGTTAACTTTAAGTTTGAAAACTTACTTTTTTACATTTTAATTAAAATAATTTTTTTATCACATTATATTGAATAAAATTAAATTTATCAAAAAGGTGTTTTCTATATATAAATTAAAACATTGAATTTATTAGATGATTAATTATACCAAAAAATAATGGCATCTAATAAAGTTTATCAAAATCAAAATATTTATCGTATTTGACATATTTTAATCATGTTAACAAACTCATTAAGAATTCATCTAAGTTGATTGATGAAACAATTATATATTATGAAATCTAAATACAATCTTAATGTTTTCAAACATTATAGAATAATTATTCCAAAATTTTAAGTAAATTCAATTGTTAAGGTTGTAATGGATGAAATAATTCAACTAAGTCCAAAATTTTCCACACCAAAAATTGATCATAAATTTTCAATTACTTAAAATAATTTATTATCTAGAAACATTCAAATATCCATGTTGATATATTTGTTAAGAATCCATTTAAATTGGTTGATAAAATAATTATATGTGTAATGAATTCCAAATCCAATCCCAATGTTATATAATAATTATTCCAAAATTATAGAATAACTCAACAATTCAAAATTCTCCACACCAAAGGTTGATCATAAAACTTCAATCACTTAGAATAATTTTCTATCTAAAAGCATTTAAATCTCTAGTTTATGTATAAAACAATACATCATCCCCAAAGAATATTTAATCGCATAAAATTTAAAAATAAAAAATGAATTCATAAGACACTATTAACATAATTAACATAATTGCATATTCAAATCCAACAACCAAAAGTATGGGAGTCATAAAAAAATTGTTATGTAAAGTAAGGTGGTTTTCAATTGATTTAAATATCTAATATCAAGATTGTTAAAACTAATGTTGATAATTTACAAAAATTAATACTTAAGGGGACCTATCCCAAAAAGGTTAATTAATAGTAGATAATATAAAACAATGAGATGCACTTGGACAATTAATCCATTAAACAAATTTTCTTGTGCCATAAGTTTGAATAAATTGATTGGTGTCATTTGATAGGAAGCATTTTACTTAAAATCCAGACTCAGCAAGATAATACTTATAAGTCTTCATAAACCTCTCACCAATCACAAGGTGGATGGAAATCTAATAATATTTAATCTTTTACTAATATTGTCAAAGTGAAATGAAATTATATGCAATTTAACCATTGGATTTTTTATAAACTAAAATTCAAACTTGATTTATGTTAAAAGCTTTCCTTTAATTTTTTGAAACTTCTACCAATTTACTTTTATTATTAAATGGAATGTTGTGACCCTTAGGTCTATTAGAGTTGTTGCCAGAATTCGGATAATGCGAATGCAATGGAGACATGATCACATGAGATGAAGCAAGTGCACACCACATAGATGCTAAAACAATTTGAAAATTACACAAGACGATAAATTGCACAAGACAAAATGGAGAAAACCAAAATCTGATTAATATGAGATGGCCAAAGTGAAGAATAAATATAGCAGAGCACGTAAGTAACTCCTCCATAAAAGGTGGCTAAGGCACCCCAAGAATAGACTGTAACTCCTCCATGAAAGGTGGTGACAAGGTGCTAAGAATAGAGAAGTAACTCCCATAAAAGGAGTTACTTATGACATTCTTATGACGCCTATGACACATCTATGACACACATCTCCACATAAGCTAGCCTATCCCACAAATGTAAGAAAACTCCAAGTAAGCACAAGAAATACAATTTCCCTAATTAAAAAATAGGGGAAAATAAAAACCTACACTAATACCCCCATAAGCGCAGCTTAGGTGGGCAGTGTGGAAATATAAAATGGGTCCCGACAACTAGGCCTGATGAGGTACCCATGTACAAATGCAATCTCCCATAAGATAGAGAAAAGGAGAAAACCCGTAGGAAAAAACTCCCCCGCAAAAGAGAGACATAAAAGAAAGAAGAGGCTAGTGCCCCCCCCCCCCCCCAAGATGATGTTGCTATAGATGTGGACTACACCCCAAGAAGAGCTCGTAGATGAATGAACTTGCTCTCAGTGAAAGGTTTGGTGAAGATGTCTGCAACCTACTCTGAAGACTAGAAAAATATCAAGTCAATGACCTGACTACGAATAAGCTCCCAAATGAAATGCATGTGAATCTCTATGTGCTTGGTCCATTGGTGCTGAACTGGATTCCTGTAAATTTGAATGGTACTCTAGTTATCACAATAAATGATGGTGGGCTGCCTGATAGGAATGCCAAACTCAAAAAGTATACCCTGAAGCCAAATAGCCTCAGTAGCTACATTAACAGCTCCCCTATACTCTGCCTCTATGGATGATATAGCAATAGCATTCTGATTCTTGCTAGACCAACTGATAAGACCAAAACCTAGAGAGAAACTGTAATCAGAAGTGGACTTGCGAGTCTGTGAATCACTAGCCTAGTCTAAATCTATATATCCAACCAAGTCAACCTCTATGCCAAATCTGTAATGAATCTCGTATCTATGTGAACCCTGTATGTAATGCAAGATCCTCTTAGCTGCTTTTCAATGTAGCTCATGAGGTTCCTTCATGAATCTAGAGACAAATCCCACTGTATATGATATGTCGGGCCTAGTGTGAGTCAAGTAGATGAGACTACCAACAAGTTATTGATACTGAGTTGCATTAACCAATGGTGAAGAACAATCATCCTCAAGCTTGAATCCTGATAGAAAGGGGGTCAGAGATGGCTTGCAATCAGCCATGTGAAACTGAGCCAATAAGTCAAGAGCATACTTAGGCTGTGTAAGAGAAATCCCTGAATCTGATTGTGAGATCGCGATGCCAAGGAAGTAGTGCAACAAACCCAAGTCTGTCATGTCAAATCTATCCTAGAGAGATGCCTTCACCACTGCAATAGCCGATGAAGAACTCCTGGTGATCAAAAGGTCATCAATATATAGAACCAAAATTAGGAGAGAATCATCCTGCCGCAAGAAGTAGACATTGGGATCAGAATGGCACCTAGTGAAACCCGCTGTGAGAAGGAAGGAATCCATCTTGGCATACCAAGCTCGAGGGGCTTATTTGAGGCCATAGATAGATTTCCTAAGTTTGCATACTATGGAAGAATCCTAAACAAATCTTGGCAGCTACTCCATGTAGATCTCCTCCTCTAGGTCTCTGTGAAGAAAGGCATTCTTCACATCCATCTAGTGTACATCCCAACCATGTGTTGTGAAAATAGAGAAGGTGAGTCCGATAGAAGTCATCTTTGCAATGGGTGCAAAGGTCTCTGAGTAGTCAATGCCTACCACCTGTGAGAAACCCTTGGTGGCCAATCATGCCTTGTACTTATCAACCGACCCATCTACTGCAAACTTCGTCTGATATATCCACCTACATTGAACCATCTTTCTTCTTTAAGAAGTGAAGCCAAATCCCAAGTGTGATTTTTGATTAAGGAAGAATATTCTTCCTCCATAGCACTATCCCACTCAGGTACTCTTGATGCCTCTCAAAAAGTCTATGGATTTGAAATTGAAGCAAAGAAGGCATGTGGATCTCTCTAAAAATCCCCCCTAGTACGTCTGTCATCTGCGGGATCTCCTGCCCAAGTGCCAGCACTCTCAAGTGTCTGTTTGGTCCAAAGTGGCCCAAAAGTGGGTGAGTCAGGTGCTAACTCCTCATCCTCTAACTGATTAGAGGTAGATGACTCTACATCACTGTCCTCACTGTCTAAACTTGAAGAAGAAGATGTCTCTGGCTCGAGAGCATGCTGTGGCTGATCTGAATTTGATGAGGAATCATCATGAAGAAGTAGATCCGATGAGGGAGAAGAAGTGTCAAGTGTTGAGTCTTTAGGACTCTCCTAAAAATGGATACTTCTCTCGATGAAAAACTCATGAGTGACTAGATCTAGAAGGTGATATCCATTAATACCATCTGGATATCCTACAAAGATGCAAGGCTTGGACTGACGTTCCATAACTTTGTGTTTCTTCTTTGGAATGCGAGTCATGGCTGGGGATCTGAAAACTCTAAGGTGCTCAACATCAGGTTTCCTTTATGCCAAGCTTCAAAGGGTGTTATTCCTTTCAAAGCTTTATGAGGAACCCTATTTTGAATGTAGTAAGCACAATTTACGGCTTCGGCCCAGTACTGTGGTGCTAAGGATTTATAGTGAATCATACAGCTACCCATCTCTTTCAAGAACCTATTTTTGCATTTAGCAACCCCATTCTGTGAAGGACTGTAAGTGACTGTGCACTGCGAATCAATCCCCTCTATGGTGAAAAACCACTCTAACCTGTTGTTGGCATACTCCCCTCCATTATCAGTTCAAAGAATCTTGATGGATTTCTCACTCTATTTCTCAACAAGAGCCTTGAAATCTAGAAAATTTTCAAACACTTTAGACTTTTGTTTGAGAAAATATATCCAAGTGTACCTAGAGAAATCATCAATGAAAGTGAGGATGTACTTGGCCCTTGTGAAAGATGGTTTGGGAAAGGGTCCTGATATATCACTGTGGACTAACTCCAAAGGTTGTGAAGCCCTCCAAGCTTTGCCTTTGTCAAATTTTGCTTCGGGATGCTTCCCAAGGGAACACCCCCCACAAAGTCTTTTTGAGAATTGGACATGAGGCAAGCCAATGACCATGTCATTTTTGCAAAGTTGCTCAAGGTAGCAGTAGTTAAGGTGGCCAAACCATTCATGCCACAATTTGCTAACTCCATCTGAATGAGTCAGCAATGTTGTTGGAGAAGAATCTGATGCAAAATGTGAGAAGGTATATAACCTTGCTTGGTGATCTGCCCTACCCACTACCACTGTAGTATCACTATGTAACTCCCTAATAGCCACTAAATCTAGTGAAAACTCAACTCTCATGCCCCGACCAATGTGAGTGATTTGGTACACTGATAGGAGATTGGTTGAAAGAGAAGGAACACTTAGAACATTATTGAATGTTCCTCCTTCCATTTAAACTGACCCTCTCCCTGTAACAAAAACTAATGTGTCATCACCCAAACTAATTGAAGTCATGCTACAAGGCTCTAAAGATG
Source organism: Torreya grandis (assembly GCA_037957365.1). NCBI lineage: Eukaryota > Viridiplantae > Streptophyta > Pinopsida > Cupressales > Taxaceae > Torreya > Torreya grandis. Next base: position 18,508 of record JARHVA010002584.1, on the reverse strand, counting down.
AAAACTCAACTAGTGAAGAGTGCATGTGGTGAGAAGCACCTGAATCAATGACCCATGATGTTGTAGAAGTTGTAGTAGCTACAAGGGCCTTGCCCTTTTCTTTCTCCTTACCCTTGCCTTTTTCCTTGGTACAATCTTAGGTAGATGAATTTTGCTTGATAGACTCTAAAACACCTATGTTGTTCTTCTCTAGAAGATGAGTTAGGTGATCTATTTGTTTCTTCATGCATTTGTGTTCATCATGCCCTATATTTTTACAATAGGCACACTTAACCTTCTCCTTCTTAGGTTTAGCATTGGAAGAGGAAGTCTCAGTGTTGTTTTTGGCAGGATTGTTGTTTTCTTTCTTCTTCTCCTGGTCCTGGTCCTTATTTTTTTCTTCTTTTTCTTTGTTGAAGTCTTATCCTTACCATTTCCAGCTCTCAAAGCTTGGGGTTGAGTAGACTTCATTTTTCCCATTTGAATTAGCTTATCTTGCTCCCTAGTCAAGTTAGCAATGAATGAATCTAAAGAAGGCATTTTCCATGTAGTGCCAAGGGCACTTTTTGTGGCATGGAAAGTGAAGACAAAGACTGAATAACTTGGACCTAACTTTGTGAGAATAAAAAGGATGAGTTGATCATCTTTCTTCTCTATCCCGCATTCTTTAATTTCCATCTAAGGGCCTTAAACTTAGTGAAGAAGTCCTGTACGGTGTCAAAGTTGCTAGGACTTAGACTTATGAGTTTGTTTTCAAGCTCATGTCCTCTCATCTCATCAAGATTCCCAAATAAGAGTTCTAAGGTGTCCCATATGTCTTTGGGAGTATTGGAGGTTTCTAAATAGAAGAGAAGTTCTAGAGACATAGACAAGCTCAGTAATCCATAGGCTTCATCACGATGGTTGTACCACTTGGCCTTTTCAACATCAGTGTTGGGTTCTACTTCAGTACCCATGGTTATCCTATACAACCCTTTGCTTTTAAGAATGATTGACATTTTAACCTTCCATTCATGATAGTTGAAGGGTGTTAGGGGTTTAAGTTGAAAAGATCTATTTTAACCTTAATTTAGGTGAAGTTGTGTTGATTGCAAGTTGTGAAATTATGCAGAAAAGAGAATGAAAGCAAAGATTTGCAAGTTGTGAAAAGCAATCACACCCCCATGAAATATTGAACCCCCCTAAATATGCAATTACATGCTCAAAAGACATTGGGCTCAGCTGAGAATGCGTCTTAGAGCAAGCAGTGCAAGACTTAAGCAAACAGGATGTCGGACTCAGCCAAAAATGCGTCCCTGGAGACCCAAATTTTAGGCACTTTATAAACTAGTGCATTTTTGACAAATAACAAGCCTACACTGTGGAGAATTGAATTATAAACACTTTTGCAAAAAATGGCACCCAAATCTGAGCTATCGTTTGCAAGATATTAAAGGTTCAATTTTCTCGTAAACTAGTGTTTTTGCAAAAAAAGCACTAAAACATTAAAAAAATACCTATTTTGAGAGAGAAAGTGGCCTTCCAATCACTCATTGGATTCAACACGAAATGAGGAATCTAAAGGAGGTTTGTGTGAGGGGGAATTCGCCTCCGGCCAACCCGGGCATCACCCTTCGTCTTCGACAAGCGAAGATACAAGTTTTAAATGTAAACCCCCAAATTATCAAACTGTCTAAAAAACTTAATATTCAGTCAAATTGACTGATTTGTTTTTTTACAAGTCAATTTTTAACTGAAAAAAATAAAACAAAGGATAGTTTGATGAATGTCAAGTGTCCAAGGGTCCACATGGGATGCCAAGCAAGGAAGGGGCCCCAAAAAAAGCACAGTCCAAATTTTGCTTGCAGAAAAGACAAAAAAAAAAATTTGCAGACCTACTGGACACCGTACGGCCTAATGGCGTCGCTGGAAGGACTGCCTGAGGCCCAACGTTGACTGCTATTGGAGAGTGCGTGGGTTTGCAAGCTGAGCGCATGGAGTTACAGACTTGGTGTGGCATTGCCGAAAGTTGGCGTGGCTGCGTCTAGACTGTAGCTGAGTGCTGCACCTAGATTGTAACTAAATGTTGCTCCTCCCTGCACACAACAATGGCGCCCAGTAGCTTGCAACAAAGTCAGCCCCTCCAACGTCCAAGAAGTAGAACCAGATTGCAGAGATCTATCTTTTTCCTGTAGAGTGACCAGAAATAAAATTTCCACTTCCTTTGCTAAAGCCACAATAGATCTATAAGATGTCTTGGCAAATTCTATCTTAGAAGTAAATTTTTTTTAACAAGTTTCCATATGGATTTGCATGAGTTTTGAAAAAAGTCTACCAAAGCTCTCAAATGCAACGGAGTTAAACAAAAAAAACTACTAAGGAAGCAAGTAAGAATTTCAGAATAACTTAATAGCATAACCAAACACACAATTATCGGAGTGGCTCTGATACCATATCGAAGTTATTCCCACAATCTGGATAATGTGAATGCAATGAAGACGTGATCACACAAGATGAAGCAAGTGCACACCACATAGATGCTAAAGCAATTTAAAAATTACACAAGAAGATAAATTGCACAAGACAAAATGGAGAAAACCAAAATCTGATTAATATGAGATTGCCAAAGTGAAGAATACATATAGGAGAGCACGTAAGTAACTCCTCCACAAAAGGTGGCCAAGGCACCCCAACATTAGACTGTAACTCCTCCATGAAAGGCGGTGACAAGGTGCTAAGAATAGAGAAGTAACTCCCATCAAGGGAGTTACTTATGACACCTATGACACATCTATGACACACATCTCCATATAAGCTAGCCTATCCCACAATTGTAGGAAAACTCCAAGTAAGCACAAGAAATACAATTTCCCTAATTAAAAAATAGGGAAAAATAAAAACCTACACTAACAAGGTCCATTGTTAAACTTGGAAGATTCTCGTAATCTGAAATCCATTTCCTTATTAGCCATATTATTTTTAAAATAATTTTAATTATCCCATTATTTCATTTGAATGGAGATGAAATTTATTGTTGTGGGTCTTTTCTTTACCAGGGAACATTTCCCTTCTTAAAACTAGGTTTTTAATTTGAATGTTTTAATTATTTTTCAAAATATTAATCTATGGCAATGAGTCGATGAATGTTTTCTTATGTTTTAAAATGGGGTTTAAAAATATTTAAGTTTTTTTATTTATTTTTTCTCATCCAAATTTCAATCATTTTAAAAGTAGTTAGGGTTTTATATGATAACATAGCAGATAAAAATGTATCAGTAAAAATGTAGTAGTAAAAATCTAGTATGATAAAAATTTAGTATGACAAAAATATTGTGAGGATAAAACATAGTAAGGAAAAATGTAGCAGTATGGATAATGTTGTTAAAAAGTCACAAAGAGAATAATTAGGACATTTTAGTGATTATGACATTGTTTATTTCTTGTCTAATTAATTTTGGTGATAGTAGTTAACATTTCATAGTGGAGAAGTAATAGACCAAATTTACAAGCAAAATAATAGAGGAAAATATGATTTCATATGTTTGGACCTTTAGTTGAATGTTGTGTCATCTTTTGTGTGAACACATCCTTTAATATGTTTTATTCCTGTGATATTCTGTCCTTGCTACATTTTTTCCTTACTATGTTTTTCCTTGCTACATTTTTCATGCTATATTTTTAACCACTACATTTTAATCCACTATTTTTTCAATGGATGCCATAACTAACCTATCTAGAGTAGTTATTACATAAACTAGGATATAATTGAACTTGATATAAAGTTAATCCTTTTTTTGGTCACTACCTCTTATAAATCATATTATAGAAAAATCTAATTTGAGGACTAAAAATTACCACTCCAAAATTTAATTAACACATTAAATTCGAGTGTTAAAATTAATCTCTAATAAAAATATATAAGAACCCCTATTTAAGACAACAAAATAACATTGTGAAAATACTTTTCTTTTAAATAAGTTCAAAGTAATTTCCAAAAAAATAGTAATCTAAGCCAATCTACCCCCATGCCTTAACTAAATTAAAGTAATATGCATAAACAAAGTACAAAATCAATTAAATCTTAATTAAGTAAAAGTAAAGAACATAATTTAAATACTTTATAATTATTCACCACCAAAATAAAATAATAGGATACTTATGTTGATTTTATAAAGGGTTCAAATTCATTTTCCTTTTACATAAGCAAAGGAAGCATTACATCTAAATTTTTGTAATTCCATTTGTTTTAAATCATTGAGCCTTAAATGTGAAATAGCATGGCTTCCAAATATAATGCAATAACCATAAAGAGATAACTCTTTTAACATTTTCAAGATTATAAAATATGTAATTGATTGTGTTTTTCATTTCTCATTCTTTTATAAAGAAAATAAAATAGATTGTATTTCTCATTCATTTAAAAAGAATGTACAATATCATCATGTTTTATATCAAAATTTACTTTTACAAAATTACAAGTTAATAATTATTATAACAGTTTTTGTTTAAATATTTATATATAAAAAGAATATTAAAAAATATTTTGATATGAGTACATAGAGATAACACTAGAAATCATGTTGAAATTGTATAAATAAAATTAAGAGACGAAGAGCATTAATGGAGCTCTTTACCTCCAACCATAAAACCAAATTAGTTTTTTGCTTTCCCCTCATAACCCAAAAGTGGTCCTACCCTTAATGACCAAGAGAGAGAGATAAGAGTGTTTCATGTATACAATTCCATAATACATGTAACCTAACTAGTTGTAACATTGTATTGAATGATGAATTGAAAAACAATGATTACATTCCCATAATATTTAGTGTAAATTAATTATGGCTATAATACTTATGGATTACAAAGGTTGACCCTAAATGCATCTTGATTCACATAAAGGGCATGCTTAATGATCCCAAACATTTGGTTTAATCTTCGGTAACTCTGTAGAAGAACTTGTAGCTATTCCTACAAATTAACTATGAAGACTAAACTAGTTCCCTATCTTTTTAGTCCAACTTTTCAATGTTTATTATGTATTTACTCTTAGCCACCATTTCTTCTCATGTATCCTAATATCCAATTAGATGAACGTTGATCTCCACAAACAAACATGACACAACATGTGAATAATCTCTAAGAGTTGCATGGGTGATAACAGAACATAGTAGGGTCTCATACCATTGTGCGAAGAGTTATTACCCCAAAATTCATCTATGATTGTTAAATATAAGCAAAACATAATTTAAACTGATAAATCTACAGTTTTCAAGATATTGTCGGTATAACACAAGTATACTATTTCTATGAAGGTATGAAAAACATAATGAGATTACAAACATAACCATGCATTACCACTAGGAATAATGTAATTATCTTAGATACTCATTTTATGATTAAACCAATTAATTGATTCTCGACATATTGAAAAAGAAAAATTTGATTAAATATTTTTTTTAATTAACGAAAAAATAAAATAAGGAGAAATTTCTAATCATAACTAACACAAAATAAAAATAATAATTAAAAATTGAGAAGTCTAACACACATATTAAAAAGTTTCATTAGTTATCTTATTAACAAATTGAGATGCCACCAAAATTACTAAAGGAAATCATATAATCAAAAAGAATGAAATTTTTATTAGGGTTAAACCCAATTTACTTTTCTGCTAACTCCATTGTTGGCAAGATTAATTCATATTAAAGCTCCATAAACACTTAAATTTTATTACCACATTCCTCATAATCATTTTGTGATGCATACACCATCAACACTATACCATATTATCTCTCGTATTGCGTTATCCCATAGTCAGTCTTATATATATATATATATATATATATATATATATATATATATATATATATATATATATATATATAAAAGCTCATACTATAACGTATTATCTCATATTTTTACCTATCATAATTTCACATTTTTGTCCCGCCTCACATTATGATACTTATATTTTTGAACACATTTATAATTTCAATACAATTTTTAATTGTTCAAATTTTAGTTAATATATTATATTTATTAACATTGAATTTATGACATTATTTTATATTTATTTAGTTTTATGTTATTTAGTAAGTGATAGTAATTTTTCTAAATTTTTTATTTGATAGGGTAAAATGCTTTTGGTTAGAACTATAAATTGATATTGGGTTACAATTAGAGGCCCAGTCCCCACAATATACTAAAACACTGACGAGATAAAGACATAAAATAATCATGATAAACAAGATATCACACTAAGGAAGACAAACAAAAATATATATATATATCATTCAACAAAAATACACCAATTACTCTCACAAATGAGTTGATTTCAAAAATATTCAACCAAGTCATAGTAGAGTAGAACCCAGTCAAAAGAATTCCACTTAGTCCTCATCCAAAAGCAAGGGCTTGTATTCTTTCTCACTTAGGGAGAATATATTTCATTTTCCATTGAGATCCATTTCACACCAAATCTTCTTCCTTTAACCACAACGTTTCTACCTCATATCTTTTGCATTTCTTCTTCGAAGTGGTGCCAACATCAGATTTGAATTTACCATGTTGTAAAGGCGAAAAACACAATGCGAATAGGGGAAGTAGGGGGAGGTGAAAAGGAAAGAATAGTCGGTAAAGGGGGAGTTGTATGTGTCAATAAGGAAGGATCGATCATTGAAGGAGGTGAAGTGGAAGGAGCTAAAGCTTGGCAAAAAACCCCATGATTGCATCATAGAAAGTCAAGGGAGTGAGGACCCTCCTTATTCCAAACATGAAGAGGAAAGCATGAGGAGGTAGAATGATTTACGAGAGAGCATGTCACTATCCTATGCCCCAAGTGGTTGCACTAAAAATAATGGAAGGGGAGACCTTCATATTCAAGGAATTGAGTCCACTTACCTTAGGAGGAAAGAAAGAGCAATGAGTGAAAAAGAGGCTTGGACAGGTCTAAAGAGTGTAAACTCTATCAAATTTACTATCAAATGAATCTTCATCAATTCTCATGAAGGAACCCACTTTGTTAACTAATAGCTCAATGTGCTATTTGTTCTAAAAGAAAGTGAGGTATGATATAATCTGATCCAAATGGGAGCTAATGTAATCTGCACCAAAGTTGGTTAAAAAAAAGTCATCCTGGGGCAAAAAAAATACCAAATATATCAAAGAACCATGGTCCAGAGGACCAAATGAATTACCTATCATTAGAAAAACAGAAGACTGATTAAGAAAACCCTAAACTAAAAAGAGAGAATGATGGAGATGTAATTGAATTCTAAGTAGATTTGGTCCATTAAAAGAGAGAAGGGCTCTCAAACATTTTCCAGATAGAGTTATGTGACCAAAAAGTGCTCCAAATCCTCAAAGATAGAATCAAATATTTCAAGTTCAAGAGATTTATTAGAAAAAGATACTAGAATGTCTCCAAAGTAGAAATAAAAGCAATGAAAGGCTCCAATAGGGAAAACATTTGCTTTGATAAACCTTGTTGAAGGACCCTTGAAAGACACAAGCATGATTTGTGGTATTCCCCATAGCGGTGGAAAGGGTTTCCTACGTTTTTGCAACCTAAAATAGAATTTATGACTTAACTTTATTAATTCGATGACTAATTTTAAAATAATTTTTTAGGATATCATACCTATGAAGTTGTATTTAGTAAAAAAAGCTAGTTGAAAAAAACACAGTTCGAAACTAAAATATAGTATACGAACCATACAAATATAATTGAAAAAAACACAGTTCGAAACTAAAATATAGTATACGAGCCATACAAATAATGTTCAGAATTTTATTGCCATGAATAATAAACACATATATCATGAATAAAAAAGCAATACCAGCCTTAATATTGATGATAATAGTTGTATAGTTTGTCCTCACCTCTATCCCAAAAATGCCCTAAAATTTATTTCCCAAGGCAAGTTAATTTCTAAGCGTAGTTGCAAAGACTTTGATACTCAAAATTGACGATCCCAAAAACAAAGATATGATAAGTATAATATAGTTGTATCCCTACATTTACAACATTTAAGATTAAGTATTGTCAACCGGTTCTTCTATCTCTCATACAAGTCGAATATTTATCCTTGGAAAAATGCATGGACCGAACACAACCACAATCTAGCTGAAGCACTCATATATCCAGTCCACCTCTAATAGTCAATGTGCTAGTTTGTTATGCTTTGAAATTTACTGACATAAGTTCCCTTACACATGACAACTATCACATATGACATAGTTGTAAGTATTTATTTATAAGACTATTAAAACAAATACAACTTAGTAGTAAGTTCTTACATTTGTATATACAATTGTTTATGATTTAATATTTGTGAATACATATAAAAATTGAAATGTGGATAGTCTTTTTAATAAATGTTTTATATTGAATTTCATAAAATTAAATTAATCAAATATAGTTTGTGAATATATATTTAATAAGTGGTAGCTTTTTTAATTTGATCGTGTAATTAATTTTTTCAACGTTAATAATATTAATTCTTTACCAATAAATAAATTATAGTAGTTGTCTTAGTTAGACCATATAATTAAATTGCTTAATATTAATTATAGTTATTTGTAACTGAACTTAATATTAGTATTTTAATATGTGTTCAATGATCATAGTATTTATAATATTATAAAATGATAGATATAGATCACACTAACTATAATGTTGACAATGGTGGTCTGGATGGTTGATTTTAAGTTAGTGGATATCTATAAAAAAATATTTGATTTGTTGTTCAAACATATTTTTACTAATGATGGATCACAGATGGTGATCTAAAACACATCACTACTTATATTTTGTATTTTAGTATTGAAATAATTTCGTAAAATATTAAATATAAGTAACATATAAAAAATGAATTATTTGAAAAAATAGATATGTGTACATGGCATTTGGGAATTTTTTGAATTGACACAATAAAAACTAATAATATAATTCTTGATGAAAGCAATCATATAAATATAGTTGTTTAATTCTTTTAGTAATATATATTTATAAACAAGATTTAGATCCTAATTATTAGTTAATCATATAAATTGTACTACCATTTAATTAATATAGGGTGTAAAACATAGATTTTTAAAATCGGTAAACTTGTTTTACGAAATCTATAAAATGAGTCATTGAAGACTAGAGAGTCTCTAAGATGAAATGCACATATATAGGGTATGGTCACAGCTGTTACAACTTGAATGTAAAGACATAAAAAGTGAATATTTTTTATAATAGAATTAAGTGAAAAGAACATGAGTTACTTGCATAACCACTGTGACACTTTTTAGTACCTTTTCAATTTGCTTATGCAATTTTAATGTTTGGAAAAAGAAATAAAAATCACTGTGGCCTTTATAAACAACTTAAAATAATTAAGTTATAAATTTGTACCACCAGAATTATTGAATGAGGACTGTCTTCTTTTACATGCTTGAAATGCATCAATCAAGGCACATGCAACCTCACTTTCATAATTAATGAGTGTAAATATTAAATTTTAGAAATAAATGGATTGTATAAAAGTCATTTTTTATTTTTTGTTTAAAACAAGGGTTGCATAACAATTAGTTCTGAGTATTTTTTATTGAAAATTAATTTGATAAGATTATATGAAGTGGCGTGACATTTTTTAATAGTAAACACTGTTTACAAGGTGTGAATTTTTTTTTAAACTTTCTATTGTATATATAAATTAATAAAAATGAATGGTCATAAGATATTATAATGACAAGTGAATTAGATAAGAATTTTGTTAGTTGAAATTGTTTCAATAATTATTTAAATAAACTATAATGTATTAAAAAAACAACTCTACATAAAATAAAAAATGAATATTAAATATAAAGATGTTTAAAAACAACTTATGAATCAATGTTGAAAAACCATGCTCCTCATAGATTTATATTAACATTTCACATAAAATAAATTTTAAATTTTTTGTATAATATTTATGAAATGGTAATAGTTGATAATTAATTCATCTAATTTTTAGCAATGAGAATTAAATTATGACAAATAAAATTTTCAAGCCATTGGTCAATGCACATATATCAGTACACAATTTTAAAATATTATTATTATTTGTATGGTATATGTATATTAAGTCAGTGAAACTCATTAGATCGTGGAAAAGAGAGAAAGTTGATATTTATATGAGTTTGTATTGGGGTTTGCACATTGATATTTATAATAGTTATTTTAAAAAGGACCATATAAAAAAGATACACACAATCACATGACATGATATCTATATCTTTGGAGGCCTTTATATGTCCAATCATGTACGTAAATGGTAAAAAAAATTGGTTATAATTGTATGTACTAAAATAAAACATTAGCTAGATTTAAATTATGTATGAGTTTTATTATTAAATATTGATATATTGTATTCTAACTTAAAAGTTAAAAGTTAAGTACTTCATAATTTAATAATAATTTAATAAGTACTTGATAATTTAATTGTGTGTACATGTTATTTGATCATTTAATTATGTGTGTACATATTATTTAGGATTTTTTTATTTTGTAAAGATTATGTATTATAATAATATTAAAAAATTATTATGGGAGTAGTTTTTAATTAATAGAATAATAAATATATATATATATATATATTTAAATGATTGTGATAATCATATTGATATAAATGAAATATTTCATGAGAACATGTAAAGGAATATTAATTAATATAAAAATTTAGATTTTTTAAAGTTATATGTCTTATTAAAGATTTTTATTGACTAGAAAAGAAAATTATTTACACAATTGAAATCTATGGTACATACCTTGGTGGGGGCTAAAAATTAATTGAAATAAGAGATATTTTTACATTACAAGAACCCAACATAACTATTAAGGTATTAAATAATTGAATTATTTCTTCAACCTCAATTGTAAAGGCACAAATGCAAACAATATTCTACTTAACAGTCATAATTGTCAAAAGAAAAATATCAACATATTAGCTCTTGTGTTTTTTATTTTATCTCCATAGTTTTTTGTATTTTATTATTGAAATGTACTCTCCTTATAGTCCTTTTAACCTATTATGGTTATTATATTAAATTAATAATAAACTCATATTCATTTCCACCCCTCAAACCAAGGTGATACCTAAAATAATTAAAACAAGTAGACAAAATTCAAAATAAGTTAAGATAAAGGAAATACCCCCTCCCTATTTTCAACTTAAATCAAACCACCCAACAAATAGGGTAACTTTATTCATTTCCATGTGTTGAGGTTTCTCACTACTAGTTAGTGAGCATTATTGCAAAATAAAAAGTGACACTAACAAAGGGAAAGGAAAGATTTGAGATAAAAAAGGACCAAGACATACTTGTGATGTGACACAAGCACAACCAACTAAAGCATGGTGACAAAAGATGCTTTTAAATGTGTGCTCATTCTTCTCTCTTTGTTCCTTGTTCAGTATGCATCTTCTCTCCTTTATATGATGATGCTCTCCTTCATTCCTAGGATAATTTTTATGCATAAACCTCATTACAACACTGAAAGGGTTATCTAGGTTAGCATAATTAAATTGTATGATATAATAACTTAGAATTATGTCAAATCCATGTGACAACATACCTTTTTTCATTTTACATAATTATAAAAAATAATGATGTCATATAATTAATCATTAATCAATATTTAAATTATGATTAATAATTTAAAAATATTATAAATAAAATAATTAATCATGTAATAAAACCTAGGTGGTATTCATGTCAATTAATTAGGAAAATAAATAGTCCAAACTGAAAAATAAGGGATGTGACATCTATTTTTTTTCTTGAATTTTTTTTAAACTTTATATTAAATAAGTATGAAATTACACTTCGCAGATGCAATAGCCTTTCAAAGGAAAAAAGAGAAATGAAAAAGGAGAGTAAAATTACTCACAATAGATTCAAAAGAAAGAGGAACCAGCCTCAAGGAGGCTAAGATGTAGAAGGAGGCACAAGCCCAGTCAATTGCTTAAAGAGCAGATAAGAGAGGAGAAGGAAGGATCCCAGTACTCCATGTCATTTAAAATGAAAGGTGGTTACAAAAAGTGTAGACCATAGACTCAAAAGGGAAAAACAACCCAGTCAAAAGAAGTCCATGAAATGGTCATAAGTGGAGCCTAAAAAAAATACCCTATCAATTGTAGAGCAAAAAAAGTAAACATAAACCATGATTAAGATGAAATCAAATGATATTAGTCTCTTAGCACTAATCTTCAATGAGTAATTAGACTTGAATCATCAAAAAATTAATTGATGATCGATAAATCTAACTCCAAGCATATCCCCTCATTTAAAACAAAATCAGCATTTGTATTAATCTGTCTATATGTATGTCAATAGGAAATATATGTGAAGGAGAGTGATAACTAAGAAGTGGAAGAGAATATGGGGTGAAGTCTCATATTTTCTAGTTTAGATACCCCCTTCATTTAATTGAAGACAACCAAAGAGTCCCCAAAAATTTGTACCATATTAACTTTACATTCAATCATAAGCCTAAGAATCAGATTTAAATCCATGAGCTCATCAAAGTTGTTAGTGCCATGACCCAGGTCAACCTTGAATCTAAAAATGTGAGTAAAGACTTAGATGTAGAATACCCCAACACCACAAATAATAGGATTGCCATGATAGGCTCCTTCAAAATAGTCTTATACACCATTGTAATCAATGGGAAGACATTGGAGTAGGTGATGTCCAGGAGGTGTTGGAGGGATTATGTAGTGCCCAAAAATATTTCAAATTTAGGATAGACATTGGAACGTAGGGATGTTTTGTCTTGTAAAATGGAAGCATTATGGGCAAGCTAGATATCCCCTTGAAATAATTAATCTTTGATCTCTCCATCTAATACTTAAAAAATTCATCGACAGAGTTACTTTTCCAGTAATCACTAACCCCTATGTATGTTTTTAGCTCAGACCATATCTTAACATAATAGGGGTAGGAGATGATAAAATGATCCATAGTCTCCAAGGATTAAAAACACATGTAGTAACATCTCGAACCATGCTAATTTCTCTTTTGGAAAATCTCCTAAGTAAGATCCTTATTATCTAAGCCAAGACAAATAAATATTTTAACTTTGTGGGGAGATTTAAATTGCCATAAGATATTCCACTACCACTATCTCTCCCTAGGATCAACAATGCAAAATTTGGATTGGTAAACTAAGCGGATGACCAAATTTCCTAGCTTAGGATTTAGGTACCAAACCAGCTTGTCAACATTAGTGGATATTTTGATATGTATCCATTTTAAAATTTTGACATAAGCATCCCATCTAATGGCATAATTCTCATCCAAGCCAAGTAGATGAGCACTTTTCTATCCTTGACTCTAGGGGCTGGTGAGGTTCTGATCGACCGCTTGATATAGAAAAGAGATAACTAGCCTCTCCAAAATCTCAATCAAATCCTCATTAAATTTATAATTATATCTGTATCCCACCCAAGGATCTATGCCAACTTTAATTTTAGTACCAAAACCTACTTTCTAAATAAGGCAATTACTAATCAAAGGGAAGCTTCAGAGAATAGCTTTTCACATAATAGAATCATTATGATAGGATTTGTTAGGGTTGTGGATCCAATCTTATATACTAATATGATTGATGTATTTTTGAACAATAATTTGGATCCATATGCCTTAGAAGGTGATAAGCCTCTAAATACTTTTAGTAGTAAGTGCCTCACCAAATTACCCTTTAAGCCCCATCCCCAAGTTTTCTTAAGAGAAGTAAGGGTCTTCCATTGAACAAGGGTTATACCTTCTCTTTTTTTCCTATCTAAAATAATTTAAAGAATTTACCGTGAATATTATCAAGTACTCCTTTTGGGATATGGGATAAAATAAGACAATATACATGAATAGATTCTAAAATTGATTTCATGAGTGTTAATCTTCCCCCAATATATAACCATTGATTTCATTGAAAATAAATGCACTTTTCTACCTTTTCAAGTAATCAAGACCAATCATTATTCCTATAGTCATTTGGTTTGAGTAGAAACCCCAGATACTTGAGCCCTTACATAATATCCATAATAGGAAAGGGGAATCTTTCAAGGATCCCTCTGATATAATGCAAATCCATACCATTAAAACATATTTTAGATTTCTACTCATTTATTTCCATGCTCGTAACCACACTAAAGAGCTCTAAGACATCTTTCATTTTGATTATGTCCTATATAGAGCCATAACATAAAAGAAACACATCATTAACAAATAGAAGATGCGTAAGATAGATAGACCTACTAATCTTGACTCCCATGTATCATGAGAGTTACTAGTCTATTATCCTCAATAATAATACAACGCAACCCTTCAACAACAAGTAGGAAAAGTAGAGGAGAGAGAGGACAACCATACTTAATGCCCCAAGATGGGCTGAAGAAAGAAGAGGTAGAACCATTAATGAGTAATTCAAAATAAACTATTGTAAGACACCCCATAATCCAATTGACCATTTGTTAAAGAAATAAAATATGAATTATAATTAACCTCAGGTATATCCAATTCACTTTATCACAGGCCTTGGAAAGGTCCAGTTTTAGGACCACTTTTGAGACCTTAGTTTTACTAGAATTCAACCCCTCTTGGGAAGCACCAATGGCATCATGTATTTGATGGTCATATAAAAATCCAAATTGTTCCTTATAAATATATAAGGAGAGAAGAACTTTGATCTAGATGGAGATGATTTTATATATGCAATTGCATAATGAGATAGGTAACAAATCATTAAAGGAATATTGAGTGTATTTATTGGGTATGATGGAAATGAGAGTCGATTTGAATGATCCGATAATATTCCCAATCTGTCTTAATTCCTCAATGACACCAATAAGTTCCTCCCCTAGCAAATCAAATAAACCCTTGTAGAATTAAATTGGCCAGCCATCTAGTCTGAGAGTCTTATCCTTTTAGAAAGTGTTCAAAGAAAATCACAATTATTCTTTGGTGAAATCCACCTCCAATATCTCATGATCATCCTCATTGATTAAGATAGGAAGGTAGGAGGTGATTTTACAAATCTCCACTATATTCACATGTGTCAGAGATTAATAGAGTTTTTGAAAATGGGTAACATCCAAATTTGTAATCTCATGAAAGTCCATAATGAGGAACCAACTGAATTATGAATTTCCAAAATAACATTCTTATTTTTGTGATGTATGGCAATTTTTTTGGAAAACATTATATTTTCATCCCTGTTTGGCATCCAAATGGCCCTACTCCTAAGCTTCCAATGTTATTCAATATCCACCAATAGTACACAACTTCAATTCAAGGGATTTGAGCTGATTTTTAGAATCATCATACAAAAAATGGGCAAATTCATTACCATAAAATGTAGATATATATTTTTCCAAGGATATAATATCCCTTTCAGCCTATTGTCTTTTAATCATAGCCCAGGTAGCAATAACCTTTTTACCATGCTTAAGATTAGTATCAAACTAAAGAATAGATGATTTCAAAGAGTGAACACCAAATTCTACCCAAGTCTCTTGAACCAATTCAATGAAATATTGATCTTCCATATAATTCATATTAAATTTAAATGGACATGAGTTTTTTTAATCTCCTCTTTCAATCTAAATTAGAATGGGAAGGTGGTCAGAATTACCCTGTGTGGATACCCAAGATATGATTTTTCCCAATCCAATCAAAATATAATGTGAAATAATAAATATATTTAATCATTTGGCCACACTATCCATACCTATTCTCATGTTTTACCAAGTGAGAACCATCTTAACTAGTTTTAAATCCACAAAATTTAATTCCTCAAATTTTAGTAAGAAATAATCGACCAATATATCAAAATTTACATTATACCCCCAGACCTCTACTCGATTGATTCAAATATCCCCCACTTATGATATTTTGTACTTTCAAAAATATTTGGGAGCATAATTCATCCCAACATGCCAGTCTCTCTTCATGAGGAATGTAAATATTCAAAATAGAAAATGTTTTCACAAGCTCCATTGAGTATAGATCCATACTAAATTGGAAAGAAAATGAATTGACCTTTCTTAAGGAGTTATTTATCTAATCTATTACCAAACCTATAGAACTTATAATGGAATTAATAGCCTAAAAATACAAATCTTTAATCATTTTAGATAAATATTTAATGACACAACTCCCAACCCATTTGGTTTCCTAAACAATAAAAATGTTTAGTTTTTGCACCTGTAACAATCTCTTCAAATAAAATTTTAAGGGGTTTCCCATTCCTTTGATATTAAGGGAAAAAATAGCATGGTTAACAATTTTTTGGGGTTATCCCCACTCCAAGGACCCCTTGAATATATATATATATATATATATATATATATATATGTATATATACATATATATATGTATATATACATATATATACATATATATGTATATATACATATATGTGTATATGTATATATACATATATATATGTATATATATATATATGTATATATATATATATATATATACATATATATATGTATATATACATATATATATGTATATATATGTATATATACATAAACATATATATACATATATATATATGTATACATACATATATGTATATATACATATATATGTATGTATATATGTATATATATATGTATGTATATATATATATACATATGTATATATGTATGTATGTGTATATATATATATGTATATATATATATATACATATGTATATATGTATACATGTATATATATATATATGTATATGTATATGTATATGTATATGTATATGTATATATATATATATGTATATGTATATGTATATATATATATGTATATATGTATATGTATATATGTATATGTATATATGTCTATGTATATATGTCTATATATATATATATATATGTCTCTTAGTCTCTTTCTCATGGAAAGGATGACACTCCTATATATCCCAGGTAAAAGACACAATAGCTCTTGAAATTTATCAAGAAATATATATATATATATATATATATATATATATCCTTGATAAATTTCAAGAGCTATTGTGTCTTTTACCTGGGATATATAGGAGTGTCATCCTTTCCATGAGAAAGAGACTATTAGACTCAAAATATTTATCAACCCTCCTTATATACATTCCTCTTTATAGATTCAATCCTCTAGATGAGATCTCAAAGGATATCTCATTTGGCTTGAAGTAGATAAAGATTCAAAAAAGAACAAATTAGGGGAGTGCCCAAGCCCAATGTTTTGAGATATATTATCAAGGTCATTATTTATATTTATCTCATAAATATAGAGAATATCCTGATGATAATTATGAAAATTCACTATATTACCAAAAGGTGATTCAAATACTATCTCAATATCAGTAGAATCTCCTTGAAGAAATGCCTAATGTACTTGTATTAAGTATTACTTCTGAACCAACTTAGAAGTGGAAGTATCCTCATCCATATCTATAGAACCAAAGGGTATAAGGCTATATACCCCCATAATAATTGGATATTTAATTGATAGATCCAATAACATCACATCAATTTTAGTTTCAATCTAATACTTAGAGCATTCAACATCAAAATTATGTAGACCCATACCAATCAATAAAGATTTATCATCCAATTCACCTATCTGATGAAGTATTTAAAATGTATGTTATATGATTATAGTATTTTCATCCTCTAATTTATCTAGATAAAAACCCCAAACAACATCATTTTTAAGAAGACCATGAGCCCCCATCACTACTATCATCAATATCCCTGTCTACCTAAAAAGAATGATTTGTCTTTCTCCTCAAAACGTTTTGGAGTAAGTTGTAGAGGGTAATCATTTGATAAATGAATATAGGCATGGCATATAATACATATAAAAGGAACACCCATATAGTCTAAGTTTTATGTATGAATCTAGGGCCCAAATTCCAAAAACAATTCTCTTATAGTCCCTCCTGCAAGTTGATATCAACCAATATTTTGGAATCCATCCTAAAAGGTTCCTTATTATAACTGTAATCCACTTCAAATAAGGTTACAATTATGTCTATAATAGACCTAAGCAAATATTTGTTCCAAAATTCTAAGGGCAAACCTAAGAGTTTAACCTAGATAGGTTGACTCTTGGATTTCTCCACCTAAGGATAAAAGACCAATGACCACCTCATAATAGAAAGGAGAGATGACCCCCAAAAAACATATCCATTCCATTGCAATATTAACATCTTCATAAAATTTAAAAACAAAGGAATTATAGCCCCTAATCAAGATATGGGGGTAATGGAATGTAACCAAGGAGTGGTTTGTGGTGATGTATCATCCAACTTTTCCATATTTTGTATGGATATTTTTCTTGATGAAATTAGCTTGTTAATGTAGTTTGTGATAGTTTCATTACATGTTACATATTGATTTCCTCTCCAAGTAAAATGTGAACTTATTATCATCAAATATTGATACACTTCTTATCAATCTTCTTTTATGTTTTCTTGGGGGATAACCAAATTTTAATCCATCACTAGGGAGGAGGTGAAGTCTAAAATTAGATGAATTCT